>BQNB010031857.1:24856-53632 GCA_026074375.1 Tanacetum coccineum | reverse complement strand
TTTGCACTCAATTTAGTGCAAAATCCTTGTCCTTGGTGTGCTTTCTTCTATATACGCGTGTCATTCTTTGTGGGTTTCCACCAATGAGAGCCCCTCAATGACGTATAACTCTGCCACCTTGTCACTTGCCCTTTGAATTGTTGAGCCACGTCATTAATCGGAGTTTACCCCATGTTTTGAGGTGGGTAACTCGTTGAGACGATGATGAATAGTAAAAGTCCTTTGGCGCCATTTTTAACCGTTTGGTTTGAGAGTTTGACTGGGGCTTAGGTGGGTTTTGACTAAGTTTGGGCCATGGTTATATAATAAAGGGAATGGGCCACGGTTATTGGGTTAAGTGAGATAACGAGCGTTATCTCTTATAGTATAAAGAGATAACAACTGTTAGGGCTTATAAGGGTTATTTTTTTGTATTTTGGTTTAACTATGAGGGCTGTTTTGGACATTTTGGAGTTTTTGTCTTCTTGTGGTTGACCAAGGTTGACCAGTTGACTTGAGTTGACTATTTGATCTTTCAGCCATCAAATCCCCGGCTCTTGTACAATCATTCCTTTCTCGTGTCTGTGTTTGTCTGGTTTTGACCGTTTTCTTGATATGTTTGCATTATCCGTACCTATACAATCACAAAGACAAAACGAGCAATGTACAAGCATTTTATGCACAATTTTAGTCTTTTAGAGGGCATTTTTGATATAAAACAGATATGTGTTTTTATACATATTAGTCCAATTTATATTCAACAAGACAATGCAAGACCCTATATTAGTGTTAACGAAAGCGATCTTATTGAAGCATAATCTCGAGATGGGTTTGATATTCGTCTTTGTTTTCAACCACCAAATAGTCCGGATTTAAATGTATTAGATCTTGGATTTTTTCGAGCAATACGATCACTTCAAGAATAAGAGTCATTCGGTAAGGTTGACGAGCTCGTTAGTGCGGTTGAAAATTCATTTGAAAGAATGGGATCTCATGAGCTTAACAATATTTTTTTAACTTTACAAACATGCATGAAAGAAATCATAAAGATTCGGGGTGGCAACAATTATCAAACACCGCACATCGGTAAGGGTAGGTTGGCACGTCAAGGTAATTTTCCATTGCAAATTGAGTGTGATCAAAGTCTCATAGATGATGTTACCTTATATTTGCATCAGTAAACATAGATGAATCATTAGTTAGGCTTTTTTATGAAATAAATGAATCATTTAGTTAAGAAATTGTAGTAACCATTAGACTTTGTGAAGAATGGGAAATGTTATGTACTGACCAATAGAATTTTGTTAGGAAAAAAAATGAATGATTAAAGTATTGTATGTATTGGTACGAGTATTAATTAATGAATTTATCTTTTGTACTATTGATTGTTTGCTTTTGTTGGTGTTTGTCATGTAAGGGCAACAAAGTAAATTTGATCAAATATACCCATCTATTTTTAATATTGGACAATTAATTTGGGACGTCTGAAAATAGTAAGGTGGACTATAAATATGAGACGGAGGGAGTAATAATTATTAGTTTATTATATCTAGTTTACATATATCAATATATACATAGTTACATCAATGATTATTAGTTTATTTTGTATCTAATTCGCATATTTTGATTTTATGCAGAGAGATGACACAATTTTTAAAGAAACCTTAATGTTGAATATTGATGAATCGGATTCGGGTTATGATAATGAACCCTCAGTTCGAAATCACTCGAAAATGCATGTTATTTCCTATTTTTTGTTGTTGTCGTAGAAAGTTACTAGCGTGAAATTTATAATTTTGTTTTCGATCTAACAAAAAATAGGAAGTACCGGGCAGGTACCGATTTCTCGGTACCAAGTACCGGTACCCGAATCTCGTTCAGTACGGTACCAGTACACCCTTTTCATGCTCGAGAAAAAAATCGGTACCATGAATTCGGTACGGGTTTGGTACCAATCCGGTACCATGCTTATCCCTAATTTTAATGTCTTGTATAAACTGCTTAAGGCCGAGAAGATTCCTTTTCTCGTTGTTAGGATAAGTTATCGTTAAAGATAAACTTTCCTTTCTTTGAAGTCCGGGTTATGTACTGATGTGCACATAAGCCATTAAAAAAATTAAAAATGACATGTTATGAAACTTTTAAACTCTTGCTCGAACTTCATTTACACACCCGTGTCAATATTAATCGACATTTCTAGGGACGTAAATGTTATCGATTCCAAGAGACATGTCGAGAAGATTCTTTTTTGAATTTTTTGATTTTGTATTTTTCTTTTTGAATTTTTCTATTTTTGTATTTGGTTTTATAGGTTTTATATTTTTTTTCAAAAATATCTACAAGTCAATGGTTGATGAAGTATCAAGCGGTCTCATTTGCCAGAACCTCCAGTTCTGCTAGAGTCAAACATCTCATACTGAGTCATCTAACAAGATACTCAAACCTTTCTTGTGAAAGAGCTTTCGTAAACATGTCAGCTAACTGGTATTCAGTTCTGATAAAGTACAGTTCAATTATACCACGTTCAACATGTTCCTTTATGAAATGGTAACGAACATTGACGTTCTTGGTACGGGAGTGCTGCACGGGGTTGCATAAGATTAGTATGGCTGACTAGGAGTCGCAGTACAATGGTATTCTGTTGTAGTCAAAACCATAATCCTTAAGTTGTGTCCTCATCCACAATACTTGAGCACAACTTGCAGACAACTCCACGTACTCTGCTTCTGCAGTCCTATTTCTTGGACATCTAACTGACTAGCTTTTCACCTAAGAATTGTATTCCTTCAGAAGTGCTTTTGCGAGTATCAAGACTGTTAGGATATCATTTCATCACCAAACATAAAAATAAGAAAAAGATTTTAGAGAGAGAAAGTAAAAAAGAAAAATGGTTACTTGTTCATGACAATGAATACAAAATGAGAAGCAAACACCCTCCCCACACTTGGAGAGGGCTTTATATTAGTTACAAGAGTGGGGGGGGGGATCCCTATTCTTGTGGGGCTTTGTGTTGGGCGGTTCATAATTCAAATGGGACTTGAGCTGACAACTAGGACCAACTAAGCTTAACTAAATTCCCGTAATCTACGTTTTACTTATACAAGGCTCGGAAATCATTTAATGACCATCACTTTAATAAATACACGGCTATCCAATCTCCCCCTAAGGGGTGGTCATTCAATTTGGATCCTTCTTGTGACGTCTTGAGTCTTGGAGCCTTGTATTCTTGGGAATGCCTTTTGATGTTCCATGTGCATGCTTGTGAACGGATCTTGATCCTTTACTTGATATCTTTGGACAAACAATACTGATATCGTGGTCTTTGGCCTTGATTTGTCTTGACTAATGAGATCTCTAAATCTTTATTCCTTGAATTTTTATGCCGCCTTGCGATTTGTGTCTCACCCTCATGCTCAGATCTTGGAAAGCTTGCTAACAAACTCCATCAACATTTCTTAGTAACTGATTACTTGTACCACAAATGTTCTTATGAGCGAAAGTGCTTGTTTCATCAGAGTATTGCAAAAGACTTTGATAGTTTGAGCTTTCTCTTGTATTAATCTTTATGGATTGAGGCATGAGGTCTTGAATCTTGACTCGTCATGGACTAGAAGAGCCTGCTACCGTCGGAAAACCTGCAAGGATAGGTTAGAGATTAAATATATGGACGAAAGTGCTTTGTCAACTTTGACGAATACGGTTGCAATAACCACGGTTCCCGTTTAATCAGTATAAAATACTGCTTGTGATCAGGTTGAATTCAAAGAAAATCTCCTTGAAGGGTTTCCAGCTACACTAGCGTTCTCGTTACCGGAGCGTCTCAATGCAGAAAAACGGTAGAGTGATCAGATAGTTACTATCTTTTGATTGAGTCGACATTTCATTGTACTCGACAAGTTTGATTCATATAGAATCGCACATCTTTTCTTTCCAGTTGACACAAGTTTGTTAATTAGAATCTCGCAAGTCACATACCAAGAGCTTGTTTGATGTTGGCTCCAGAAGGATTTCCATCTTCCTGTGAATACTAAAGAGTATCACTCTGATGTCTCTGGCAATTATCACAGGATAATGCGTTAGGGACTTAATGATACCAAAATGTTGTATAATGATGTTCATCATTTTGTATATTTGAATTTATGGACATTTTGTAATAGAAAATATAAGCCTCATACAAATTACCACAACAAATACAAACACAAACCTTAGCTTGATACCACTTGTTAGGATATCATTTCATCACCAAACACAAAAATAAGAAAAAGATTTTAGAGAGAGAAAGTAAAAAAGAAAAATGGTTACTTGTTCATGAAAAGAAAAATGAGAAGCAACACCCTCTCCACACTTGGAGAGGGCTTTATATAGTTACAAGAGTGGACTATTCTTGTGGGCTTTGTGTTGGGCCAGTTCATAATACAAATGGGCTTGAGCCCGACAACTAGGCCACGTACTCTGCTTCTGCAGTCCTGTTTCTTGGACATCTAACTGACTAGCTTGTCACCTAAGAATTGTATTCCTCCAAAAGTGCTTTTGCGAGTATCAAGACAACCTGCGTGGTCAGCGTCTGAAAAAGCGGTTAGTTCAAAACCAGAATCCTTTGGATACCAGAGTCTCATGTTGATGGTTACCTTTAGGTACCGAAAGATTATTTTAACCTCCTTGAGGTGCTTTTCCGTTGGTCTTGCTTGATAACGTGCACAATAGCATACTACTTGCACTATGTCTGGTCTACTGGAAGTTAGATACATGAGTGACCCAATCATACTATGATATCGTGTTTGGTCAATGGGTGTTCCACTCAAGTCTGCATCCAGTTTAGGTTTAGTAGCCATTGGTGTACCAATGTTGTCACATTTATCCATTCTATGCTTTTTAAGTATCTCTAAAGCGTACTTCGCCTAGTTGATAAAGATACCTCGTGGGGATTGGTGGATCTGAAGTCCTAAAAAGAATTTTATTTCCTCCATTAAGGACATTTCAAATCTACTATGCATCAAATTTTCAAACTTTTTAGATAATTTTGGGCTTGTGACCAAAAAATAATGTCATCTACGTAAATCTGCACAAGTAGAATGTCCTCCCCGTATCTTAACATGAATAGAGTAGGGTCTATAGTACCTTTAGTGAAACCTTTGGACATCAGGAATGTTGAGAGTTCATTATACCAGGCTCTTGGAGGTTGCTTCAATCCATAAAGAGCTTTTTTGAGACGGTAGACTTTTTCTAGATGATCAAAATCAACGAACCCATCTGGCTGATTGACATAAACCTCTTCCTTCATTAGAACATTAAGAAAAGTTGTTTTAACGTGCATCTAGTAGATAGGAAAGGATTTGTGTGCAGCGTAGGCAACGAAAATTCAAACTGCTTCCAAGCGAGCAACTGGTGCAAAAGATTCTTTAAAATCTATACCCTCTTCCTATTTAAATCTCTTAGCTACAAGTCGTGCCTTATTGCGAATTACAGTATTGTCTTCATCTTTTTTGTTCTTCCATAACCACTTTAGATTGATGACAATCTTTCCAAAGGGGTTGTCTACTAGTTTCCAGACTTTGAGTTTGTCGAACTGATGAAGCTCTTCCTGCATTGCATTAATCCATGCATGATCAACCATTTCTTCCTTAATGTTTGTCGGTTCTGCAGTCCTCATGATGAGTGCGAACATGCACATTTCAGGATCTGTAGTAAGTTTTCGTCTTGTTTGCACAGGATTTGATGGATTTCCACGAACTTGTTTAAAAGGATGGTTTTTAGTCCAATGGTAGTCGGAACGGTGTCTTTGGTAAGAACATGTGCATGTTTGAAGTATCAATATTGCGTGAGGAAGACTCAGCAACTTCTTGTACCGATGTACAGAAAGGATTGATAAATTCATATGGTTGAAATTGTGTATCTGCTGCTTGATCAATGTTGTTTTCCTCAGCATTGACATTTGTTGGTGGAGTGGTCGGTTCTAATGTAGGTTGAACATTCAATGTAGGTTGTGTGTCTTGTTGTTGAAGATTATCAGAGAGAGCGGATGACTTTGACACACTTTGATTTCCTGCAGTGAAGTATTCTTCGTACATATGACTGAATAGTAAATCCAACTCTTGTAATGACGTATCTGTCATGTCTGCTAGAGGAACAACATTTGGAACCAACTTTGAACTTGAAGGTTCATTGTTGTGGTCTTGAATTTCAAGTTCTGAACGGTTATGATCAGAAGTCTTTTGTAGTTAGGGCGCGGGGCTGGAGTTGTCATAATCCGACACCATAGTCATTTCCTTGAGTTCATCAAAGTTGATATGAATGGATTTAATAATCAGTTTTGTCCTTTTATTGTAGACTCTATATCCCTTTGACTGTGTAGAATATCCCACCAAAATGCATGGATCTCCTTTCTCCTTCATCTTGTTAATGTTTTCACCATCTCTGGTTATGTAGCAGGTGCATCTAAAGATGTGAAGGTGCTTGCGAGTTGGTTTCCTGTCATTAATGATGTGATATGGTGTCTTTTCGTGTCTTGGGGTGATGAGAGATCTATTTTAGGTGTAACATACGGTTTCTATAGCTTCAGCTCAAATGAATAAAGGAAGTTTAAAAGCTGAAAGAATTGTTCCAGCAGCCTCAACCAGAGTACGGTTTCGTCTTTCAACAACGCTGTTCTGTTCAGGTGTTCGAGCAATGGGTGTTTGGTGTTCAATTACTTCTTCTTTAAAGAATGCATGGATTGTCTTGTTTAAGAACTATGTGCCTCTGTCGGTGCGAACAGTTATCACTTTAGCTTGATGATTTCGTTGAGTCATCTTAAGAAAGTCTTTAAGTACTTTTGGTGTCTCATCCTTGGATCTTAGAATATGAGTCCAGGTCTAGCGTGAGTAGTCATCAAAAATCACCAGAATGTATTTCTTTCCATTGATGCTTTCAATCCGCATAGGACCACATAAGTCCATATGAAGCAAATTTAACTGTCCTTTAAAACTTAGAATAGTCTTTGTCTTGAATGTAATTCTCTTTGCTTTACCTATTTCATAAGATGGACACAGTTGATCCTTGACATATTTCAACTTTGGTAAGCCATTCACAATATCCTTTTTGAAAAGCAGGTTGATGGTATTGAAGTTAAGATGAGAAAGTCTACGATGCCATAACCATGCTTGAGTTGGTGACGCTTTAGCCATGAAACAGATTGGAGTTGGTGAAGATGTTTCTTGAAGAGAGATTGTGTAGAGATCAAATCCACGATTACATGTAAGTAGGTCGTTTCCTTAAAGACCTCTCACAAAGCAAGTAGATTTCCGAAAAGCAACCTCCAAATCCGCATCACTGAATTGACCAACAGAGAATAAATTGTGATTAAGGCCTTCGACGTAATAAACCCTCTTGATCGTGATGTTTTCTTAAACCAAATCTTTATATCTAAGAATCGGTGTAAATTGATTATTTTCGAACCACACCGTACCCAGATATTTCTTGACACAATTACACAACAACTTAAGGTTTCTCGTCATGTGCTTTGTGCATCCAGAGTCTAAGATGAATAAGATGATTTGTACGATCTACAAAAGAATTAGAAGAGGATGGTACATTTGACAGATTGGATCCTAAATCATTTATGAGTGTTGAGACATTAGTTATCCTAGATGCATCATCTATAGTGGAACTAATACTCGTTGAGACATTGTCTCTCCTAACTTTAGGCACCCATTTCTTTTTGGTTTTAGGCATCCATTTATATCCTGATGGACATTGTTTCTCAATCCACCAAGTCCATGTCTTACTTGTCTTCTCATAAAGCATCATAAAATAAATCATGGATTTCTAGATAGTGGAATCTGAAGCAACTGTTTTCTTATGGGGTGTTGCAACAGATTAGTTCGCTTTTCTTTGGGGTTTTCTAGTACTAATAGGCACTACTTTAGGCTTCTTAGTTCTAGCATTCACGTCATTGATAAACTTAGAAACACAAGCATCATGATTTGAATTAAACACACAATTGCCACAAGTTACACAAACAACGTTAACATTCAAAGTTTTGGACTTTAAAATGTCATTACACGCAGTTACATACTTTGTTTTCTTCGAAAAACTAGAAATCCTAGGGTGGTCTTCTACTTCCATTTAATCTTTACTTGACTGTTGTTTTACATGACCTTTTCTTTCATGTGAGTGCTCCTAAGCTGTGGTCTGCTAACACTAGTTCTGTGAATTACTCCTATAGAAGTAAACACACGAGGATTAGTATTCCTAGAAGTCTGAGGCAACTGAGGTGTTCTAGTTTGTGTAGGCCTAGTGTCTAATCGATACATTCCTGGTATAATTTCATTTATGTTTTTTACAGCTTGTTTTCAATTTTGAGGAAAAATTTGTGGAGTGACTGGTTTTGATAAATTCTGGTTCACATTAGTCATGGGAGAAAACCTCGATTTTAAAATTGGAGAATTTGAGAAAGGAGTCGATTTTCCCAAGACTGATGGTTTTTTAAATTTAAACTCATTAGGTTGTCAAACAATTGATGGTTTTTTAAACTTAGTATCCACAAATTTTTCTTTTAACTTTTCAATGAGTTTCTTTAACTCACTGATGGCAATGTTCTTGTCTTGTAATTGAGCTTTTAAATTTTGAATGACAAAATATTGCTCATTTTGATCTCTAAATGAAGAAGATTCTTGTTGTTTCTAAACTTTGTCATTTTTAAACTGTTTATGACATTGTTGTAAAGGAAGTTCAAGAGAAATCGAGTGCTGCTCAAGTTTTGAAAAACTTTTTGAAAGCTCATGATAATCTTGTTTATAAATATTTTTAGTTTGTTTGGTAAGCTCAATCGAAAGACATTCACATTCTTCAATTTTTTCAAGATACAAACATTGCAATTTTGTTTTTTCATCAAGACTCTCGAAAGAACAAAGAATATAACACATGATATCCTTTGAAACATACTCTTAGAGAAGTAGATCATATTCATTTGAAAATTCAGTTTTTTTAGATTCAAGCTCGTCAACCTCCTTTTTAGTTTTTTTAGATTCAAGGTCGTATCTTGTATGCTCCAAAGAACTCTGGTGTACTAATTCAACATTTTTCTCTTTAAATTGAAAAGTTTCATAAGCTTGTGTTTTTAATGCTTCATCTGATTGAAGTTTCTTCTGAGCTAATAGACTAAGAGTATATTTCAATTTACGTTTGACCTCTTCTTTTTCAAGTTGACATTTTTTATACTTTTTGTACTTCTTAAGCTCAATCTATTGATCATGAAGTGCACTTCTGCATTTGTCTCGAATGTCATTTGACTTCTCAAGTGCAGATTTGCATTCATTCAGTTCATGAGTGAGGGATGTGTTTGTTTTCTTTAATTGCTTTTGAATCTTTTTGTTTTCATCATGATCAAGTTTTAAATTTGCAATTAATTTAGCAAGCATAACACGCTCATCTTCATATTCTTTAGCATTTTGATCCGCTTGTTCCTCATTATCACACATATCTGATGAATTAAGAATGACATTACTATCAACCGTTTCCACCACATATGCGTCGTCAATGGTTTCAGGTTGCTTAGAATGTTGTCTTTCAATGGCACACACATTATAGTCATCATTGGATTGTACTTGTTCCACTAGCTCAGCATCAAAGGTAGGTCTTGAATCTGTAGTTACGACCTCTTGAATATTTGCCATGTACATATAATGTGCTTCCAAATCCTGTGCATCCGGCTCATCATCAGTGTCATTTAGCCAATCACCTTGCTCTGCACTTAGCGGTACACCTTTCTCCTCCTACTTGCACAACATCATCTTCTCCTTATTATAAGCATAATCTTTTGCCCGTTTTGGTTTCCTGTACTCCTTAGCAAAATGTCCAAACTCTTTGCAATTGAAACACTGTATCCTAGTCTGTTGCACTACCTGATTCCCTATAGTTTCCCTAGCCCCAACAACTGTTACTATCCTCTAATTCCCAAACTGCCTAGTCTGATTATCATTCCTGTGTCTTGGAGAAGTATCCACATTATTGTTCCTGGTGCTTGAGGAAGTTCTGAGGTTGTTGGTAGGTAGGTTTGTAGATGTTTTTGATGTATTTTGCAATGAATGTCAAGTTTTTCTGCATATCCTAATCTCTCTGAGCCCGTTCTGGATCACTGTCTACTTCTTCTTTAGATGTTGACTCAAATGAAGGTGTAATTGATTTGGCCATCTCTTTGCCTTTGTTCTCGGTAGTAGCATGAGATCTGGTTGATGATGTTGGTTTTGATGATGGTGCATACGATTTGTGAGATTTTGGTGCTTGATAGTGTGTATCAGGATACTGTTGAGTAGCAGCAATAAGTTCTGAGTGGGTTTGCATCTCTGGCTAGATTTTTAGCACGAATGTCATTAACTTCATTCTGATACTGTTTAGAATGTTAAAGAGCTTGTGATAGGAGATGGTTTCCAAATCTAAAGTTTGCTTGACAACCGTCATAAATCTTGACCATTCTGGCTGAAGTTGTTGGAGAAACTAAACATTGCATAGTAGCAACTTCCAACTTGTTTATGATCATTTCATTTATCATCTTGTAAAACCTTGAATATTATGACTCAATTGATTCCCCGTCTCTTGAAGTAAACTTACCAAACTCCCAGAAAAGATTAGTCTTGACATCTTGTTTGTTAAGTGACTCACCTTGCTGCAATCTTTTAATAGCTATCCACATCTCTTTAGCTGTTGTACATGCATCAACTGTGGAATAAATGTCATCTCTAATTCCACTCAAAATCATATGAATTGTTTCAGCTTCAACATCAAAGTAAGCATGTTTTTCAGGAGTGGTGTTCTTATAAGTTTCAACAACATTGTGTTCAGGTACTACTTCTTTTGTTGTTGTTGATGGTTTAGCTGGAACGATGACTTAAGTCATTACATAAGGACCATAAAAGATGCAATGCCTTAGTTCTTTCTCGTTAGGCTTAGTATCAACATATCTCAAGAAACGTGACTGCCACTGAGCATATCTCCCTGTTGCAAGCATTGGTGGACGTTCTTTGGAACTAGCTGCCATAATGTCGTTATGCATCTGACTGTTGGTTGTTGTTGTGTTTGGAGTAGTCATGATGAATGATTGATGTGTTATGAAGTAAAAAATGATTTGTAGGATCTTAAGTAGATGAAGTGATGTTGTTGTGAAAGGATTATGGATCTTAAGAAAATAAAGTTGTGTTGTGTAATTAGTTCTTGATTAGTTTACTTAGTTAATTTGAAAACTTTGTCTGAAAGCACAATTCCGTAACCTTAAATACGAAACCAAAACCTGTAATACGAAACCGAAACCTAAAATTCAAAACAGAAACCACACTTTTCTAGTAACCTAAAATACGAAACCGAAAGTACTATATTCCAAAACTGAAACCTTTGAGATATGAAAATGAAAGTACTATGATCTGAAACCGTGACCTCTGAGATATGAAACCGAAAGTACTATAATATGAAACCGAAACCTCTGTGATACGAAACCGAGACTGCAATAGTACGAAACCAAAACCACAGAAATACAAAACTGAAACTTTACTTTTCCGAAACCTATCTATTCGTACACGGTTACATAAATCACTCAAAGAACCAATTTTTTACGTGTTTGAATCTAAGATTTTCATGAAAACTTGTTGTAAACACATCAAAGTTTCATAAAAATGTAAACTTTATAAGTCATGCACTGATGTATTTCAAAAGCTTTAAATTTATAAGACTGAAAATACTAATTTATTAGACGGAAACCCACGTATATAGTGCGGCGTACTTGCCCCTTTTTTATAAAAATTATATATTGTTTTAATATTTTATACATAAATTTTTATGTAATCCAAACTTACCTTGTACGTTTTATAACTCAAATGAAAATATAATTGCAAACATGAATTTATATTTCAATCCACCAAACTAACTCTTTTAATATTAACATTTATCGGACTAATGTCCGTACATCAAATGTAATCCATTATGGATTTATACAATTGACTTTATTTGACTTAATATTAAAAAGTAAAAACAGAAGTATATAGTCACTCCTTTATTCTTGAAACCAGATGTCACTCAACTTGTGGTACTTAGACAACCTTCTTCTTGTTTTCTTTGTCACAAATCCTTGGTCATAAATATTTCCATAAGGGTCGGTCAATCTGATCTCGGCTTGCCACTGCCCATTACTATCCTCCTTTTTGTTAAAACACCCAGTGTAATCGGGTTTTCAATCAACATATAACAACCCGAAATTTTCACCAATGTAATATCTCTCTGTTATATAATATATCATTTTTTCACGAGGAAATTTTTGCTTTAATCTCTTATTATGCAACGTAACTTGCATAACTAAAGTCAACGAGCTCACGTAACCTACCTATGAAAATCCTATCTTCATATATATCAAGAAAACATCATAACATGTCAAGTCAATGATCTATTATCCATATGATCATAAACATTAGCCATTTAACAAAGTTTTTACGACGATATTATCAAATGAGCATAAACCGTTATCGTTTATGCCTAAACCCTAATTTCATGTAAAGTTAACATTCAAAATGAATGTATAATCAATCAAAGCACATGAACAAGTAATATAACATCTCACTTGAATATACTTTCTCTCCAAAAATAAGGTACAAGTCCTTTAAAGCTTAATGTACAAGTCATTAATGCACGATATCCAAAATAACCGTTTTACCTTCGTTTTCCTAAGAAATCTTGTACAATCTATTAAGTACAAGTTACGAGCAATCAATGCACTTCATTTACAATCCATATTTATTCTCATTTCATAAAATTATACGAATTCAAACCTAGAAACCCTAAACCGAGCTAATTTCTAAACCGTGACCCGTTTCTTGGTTTTATCCGTTTTAAACCTAAACCAATAATACTCAAATAAGTTGTAGATACATAATTTACAACTTTACAAATCATATTCCATCATTATATCACAAATGTACACGAATTAAATCATACAAACCCTAGTTCGAACCCTAACTCTAAACCGCGACCCATTTTGCCATTTTTACCCATTTTGATCACGAACCACTAATCAAATTATGTTATAAACTCATTATATAACCATTACATTTCATTCCTATCTTTACTACATCTATTATACACGAAATAGAAACTTAAAACTCAAACCCATTTCATTTTTGACCCGTACACCTTTTTGGATAGTTTTTACCCATTTTATCAAGCAACCATGCAATCAAGCACCTCCATGATGCACCTCCTTCACCCACAAGCTGCTTACAAGTATCTCAATTGATTATCTTGGCCATTAAGAGGCCACATCTCTTCCTTATTGATCAATACAACCCACGACTGAACCAAAGGCCACATCACCTCTCTAAAACTTTGCCAACACACTCATAGCCCCTCAATGTCATCTCCTAGCTCACCATACTTAGCCCCTCCAAGATCATGACACATATCTAGCTAAACTTGGGCACCAAGGAGGTTTTACCCTATAAAAACCCATGAACACCCCTTCATTCAATCACACCAACACCTCTTCTTCTATAACCATCAATGGCAGTAAATCTCTGATCAAGGAAGTCCCAAGAATAGAAATCAAGTGAAGTATTGAAGCCTTGAAGCCCCGAGACCTCATTTCTAGGCGTATGAGTGGAATTCGACCCATTTTGACCCGTTCTTGATCAATAAGCTCAAACCCAGGTTATATGATCTTAAATTCTGATCCTATACTCTTATTAAGGTCTCATGATCATATTCATACATTTGTTAAAGAATCTAAGCTCAAAAACCATGCGTTTTTTCTTTTTGATCCAAACCGTACCCCTAAAACCCTAATTCTATGTTTTTGATTAATCTAAAAACTATTATGGTTAAATATTGTTATAATCTATCATAATAAGTTAAAATAATGTTATTATAAACTTTTTATTAAGTCTTGAAAGAATTTGAATTAAAAACTTACGCGTTTTTATTTTTAAACCCTAATTCGGCCTGTTTTGATTTCTAGCTTAACGAATCATTAATCTAAACTTTCGTTACGTTAAAACATCTTATTTTAGCTTATATTAATAAGCTATAACCTGCAAATATCATTTGGAGTCTTAAAAATAGCTTGCATGCAAATTTGGACTAAATTTGTAAATATTTCCATGCATAGGGGTATATATTGTAACTTTGTGAAATTATCAAGCACAAGGGCTGAAAATGTCATTTTATCAATGTTATAACTATAGGGGTCTATTATGTCACTTTCCAAAGTACAAGATTTACTTTGTATATCTTTTAAACTAGAAGGACCAAACTTGTAAAAGTGAAAACTCCAAAGGGTATATTTTGCCATTTTTCATTCTTAAGGGTCTAAAATGTAACATTTTGAAAATTTTAAAAATATGTTCAAAACCTTATAAGACATAACTTTAATTAACGCTTGACGTGATTATCATATTCAGTTATTGAGCAAAACGCTTAAAACCGATTATGTTATAACTATTATATAATTCATCATCAATGTGCTTTTTAAAAATCCTGTCCCGAATCTATATCGTACCACAATACTAGGGAGCTTCATATTAAAGGGGTTTCATCTTGGTATTACGTTCTGAGTGAGTTGTTGGATTTACGATTTAAAGTGCCCTAGCTCCTCAAACGTTTACTGAATGACTTCTGAAATATGATGGCCCAAACGGTGATACAATAATTCCAAAATCTCTAATCAAACTCATAACAATATTAAACTCTTAGAACTAAAGTTCTAGAGTACAATCTTCCTAAGACTTGACATATTTACTCAGGTTACGTGACGTGGCTGTTTACTATCATTTTGCTATATCAACCTTCCCTGTTAAGATTGTGATAAAGTCGTCAGCTTTCATTTTGAAATATTTATTACAACCACCTATCAGGTGAAGTTCATAACCTCGCCTTTACTTATTTACATGTTTTATAAACCCGCGAGGGGGATACATGCTTGTTACAAACTCTTTTACATACTCGTTTATCTTATAACAATGTGATTACTTTTCAAAGACTTAATGAGTTCATAACCTCACATTTCAATCTTTTAAATACTTTATAAACCTGTAATACCTGCTATAAACCATGAATACAAGTGTTTTCTAAACTATATGCTATCCTGATATATTATTGCCTAAGTACATGGAAATATCTCTTTGGGTAGTATCTCCCAATATCTCTTTGGATAATAGCTCCTAGTGTCTCTTTTAATAGTGACTCCTAGTATGTCTCGGGTAGAGGCTTCCAGTTCTATTAAGTTTATATACGTGATTCATGAACTAAGGACAATAATACTGTTTTTCTATAAATAAATTGTACTCAATGCAATAATAATATTTCCATGATAATTATCCCTACAATGCGAATATTTCCATTATGATAACTTGTATTCAACTATTACATTTCAAACCTATGAATTTCACTCAACCTTTGTGTTGACCCTTTTTATGCATGTTTATCTCAGGTAATTGAGCAACTTATGGCATGGAGTGGCATGGACTTGAAGATGGCTAAAACTTGTTATCATTTACATTTTATGTTTTTAGATTTTAGGACCTGCCTTTGTAAAACTTTGATTTTAATGAATGATAACGTATCTTTTAAAAACGTCTCGTTTGAGTCGTTTTCTATGATTGTGACTGTTGTACTATGAAGTAATACCCCAGATTAGCTTCCGCTGCTATATTATAAAAATTGGGGTGTTACACAACATGTTGTAATGGTACTGGCGACGATCCAAGAAAATTGACCACTTTCTTCCAATCACACACCTTTCTAAATGGGTTCAGGACTGCCTGCAATGCTAGAGATCGATCCATGGGATCGTTACAATTTAAGTACTAAGCAGGTTTTGGTCCGTATATTGGTGCTCCAAATTTGTTTCTTTGAATAACATACTCCTCCTCGTCGTAACTATCACTTTCTGTAGTGTCCAAACTTTTCTTAGCTGCACGAAACGTTTGGTGACAAATCCCATCAAGGTAGATGTGATCCTTTCTATTGTGTTCAGAATGCTGCCACAGGTGTACAAAAATCCTCTCCCAATGAGTATCGATGTATCTCTGTCAATCGGCATGTCTAGGATGAGAAATTTTACAATGATGGTAGTTACACCTACCTAGCATAGGACATCCTTTAAAAGCCCCATAGGCTCTGCTTTTGAATGGTTCAACATTGTTATTCCTCTTTTTACATTCGTCACCTCCTCTCTGCCTAGTTCCTTGTAAACATGGTATGGCATGACATTGATATCGGAATGAGTGTCGACTAATGCATTGAGGTTGATCTTACCTTCCAGTCAGATCAAGATCATTAATGCTTTAGGATCCTCCTTTTCTATTAATGCCTCTCCTTTGATCCTGGTTATAGCCTCTTCCTCCTCTTTCTTCATCTCTCCATCTAGTTTCATTTTATCTATACAAATCTCATCAAGTATCTTTTTATACTTGTCACTATATGCCATAGTTTCGACCACTGGTCTTTCCTCCTCCATTATTGATATATTCTACAAATATCGATGGCCAGTGCCTCTCTTTCAGCTTCTTCTTGAGTTAACAGTTTCCAGTAGACAATGATGGTCTCATATCAGAATAGATCAACTGGTATTTCTCTAGTTGCTTTGATTAAATGATTACACCCTTTAAAATATATATAAATAAATATATAAATACTTATAAATATATAACAAGGATAAAAATCAAAAAATCACAATTATAGTAATCCGGGAGTATGTTTCCCGGGTCGTTATCCCCAACGAGGAATGCAATTGAAAGTCGAGAGTCGTTTTGAGAATCAATGCTTGAATGGAACAATATTAGATTGGATTTATAAAACTACGGGAAATATAAGGCAAAAACTTAAAAACAATTAAGGTAAGACAAATTTTAACTAAAAACGCAAAACGGGAATCCTAAACGGGACCTAAAAACCCTAAATTATCAAAATTAAGTCCTAAAATGATCTTTTTGGTTTTTATAAGTCTTAATTGACTAAAAAGCTAGAACAAAGAAAACTAGACCAAAAACGGAAAAGATTTAAGCTTAAAATCACTAAAAACATGATCGGGATTCAATCCTGTTCTTTAAAAATCCAAATTTTGCAATTTTAACCCTACGAAAGCAAATCTAATTTTCCTAGGTTCTAAATGTTAAAAGAAAATTTTCTAAAAAAGAATTATATTTTTTTGACTTTTTTTAAATTTTTTATGAATTAAAAACGATTTAAATGAAATTAAATGTTTAAAAATACTAAACTATTTAATAAAAATCTGAAAAAATTAGCAAAAGTGCATTGAACAATGAGGGATCTAATAAAAATAAGATATGTGAAATAAGCCAAGAACAGCTTATAAACCAAACGGGCTAAAACGTATATAAAAGATTGATTGTGCAAAGATAAACCGAAAAAGACCCAAGGGCGAGTTGGTAGAGTGTGTTGTGTAAAAACGTTTGGTGAATAGGGTAGAGGTCCCGGGTTTGAGCCTTGCTCACCTAGGGCTTCCCCTAATCCCAAATGTTTTTGGTTTAGCCATTTTTTTATAACTTTTTAGAAGACTAAAACAATAAGCACTTTTTACAAAAACACTTTTTTTATAAACCAAGAATAAGCACTAAATAAGCTGTTAAAAGCCTTGAACATATTGCTTTTTTTACACAAAAAGACTAAAGACTTAACATTAGGCTTTTTAAGCTCAAATAAGCAATCCATAATAAAAATTAAGCAAAATCAGATAAAAGGGCATATCTAAAAAGCACTTAGGAACAAAAATAAGCAACTACAATAAGCTAGAATGGCATTTTAATCAAAAAGCTATAAAATTTAGAAATTTTAAGCTAATAAGCAAATAAGCTCAAATAAGCTCTAAACTAAAGAGAATAAGCTAAAATGGGCTTAATCTAACCTAATAAGCTAAACTAAACCTAGAATAAGCAAAAGCAATATGCTAAAAAGTCTAAATAAGCAAATAAGCTTTTGGCCAAACAGATAAGCAAAAGGGCCAAGAGGGACTTCTAGCTAAAAATAAGCTAGCAAAAGATCCATTAAGTGCTTAGTGGCTTATACCACTAAGAAGAATGGCCAAAAAGCTACAATAAGCAACAAAGAAAAATCAGTTTGAAATTCATATAAGCACTTAAAAAGCTTCATAAAAAAGGCATCTCACACAGATTCAACACTTAGACAAATTTTTGCAAACTTTTGCAATCTTAACAAAACACCAATTTTGAGCTTAAAAATAAGCAAACAAACAGATCCTTATGACTATATAACCTACAAACAGATTAAATTTAGACCTCAAAGAACAAGAATCAACAATCAAAAAGCATTTTGAAATTCACAATAAGCCACAACAAGCATTTGAAAAAGCAATTTCTCAAATTTTTCAAAAACTTAGCAATTTTTGACAGTTTTGGCAAAAACACACAAATGACAAATGCAGGCTATATGACTATGATTCTAACCTGTTTTAAGACATGCATAAACTCAAAAAAACATCACAAAACAACAATAAGCAAAAGCACAATCAAATAAGCCACTAAGAAGAGCTTAAACTTCACAAATTCAAACCACAACTCCTCAAAACCTTAAAAATGAGATTTACTACTTGAAAATTGAAACAAATTAATTTTTTAGACTAATTTAAGCTAAACTAAACTGACTCAAGTGTCAAAATGCAATTTTGACCCATTAAAACTGTTAAACCAAACACTCCTTTAAAAATAGATTTGCCAATTTTAGCTTGATTCCTTGATTTTTAATGAACAAACTCTTAAGACCAGATCTTTAACAACTTATAACAAACACAATGATCAACTTATAACACTTAAATAAGCAAAAATCAACTATATTAAAGATTATGCAAATTTTTAGCTACTTTAAGACAGATTTAAGAAAAACTTGCACAATTAATTTTCAAACTATAAACTAGGTGTTTTTAAATCTAAATATCATTAATAAGCATAGATAAGCAAATAAGAACAATCAATAAGCACAAATAAGCAGTTCTATATTAAATAAGCTAAAAATGGATAAAAGAAAACTTACAAAAGTCCAAGCTTTTTGTGAATGACTAAAGTACCCAAATCAGTTCATAAACATCCTATAGCTTATCCACATAAGCACTAACCTATGGCCATCAAAAATACACCATGCTCCATGAGATCTTCTTTATAATTTTTTGGTATTTTTTAGATTTCTATGATTAAAACAGGAAATAAAAGAGATTAAAACAGTAAACTAAGGCTTGATTAAAGAAACAAAAAGCTTAGTGAAGCTTTTAGGAAAGATCTATAAGCTGTTTCATATCTTTTCAAAGCTTAACAGGTTATAATAAATGATCAAACACAAACCTCAAATTTTTCATTAAAAACTTAAACTTTTACAAGGAATTGAAATACAAAATACTTTTAAAACTTAAATAAAAATTACACTTCAAAAGAGACTAAAAAAACTTAGAAAAACTTAGAAAAACTACTCCTTTACTACAAGGGTTAAGCCCTCTATTTATAGGCCGGATAGAAGGACCTAGACCCTTGGCTTGGTTTTCTTGTGTGAGAGGAAAAGTAGCTTCAATCTTGGACTTCTATTCTCACTTGTGCTTTCATCACAACCCTTGATTGTGTCCACACAATCATTCCCCAATGATTGCCTTGGATCGCCAACCTGTCAGGTGCCAAAAACGCCATCCATTGCATCATTTAAGCTTCTAGAATGTGGGTTAAGTGTGTTTAACCTCGAGGTAAGTGTAATTTTAGAGGTGGGAGGTGAATAGTAATAATGGGGGTGAGAGCGGGAAAATAGGTTACCAGGTTTAATTTTGGTGCAGGGTGAGGAGTTTGGTGAATTGGCAAACTTGGCCCTTTTGGTTTGTTGATGGATTACACCGTTAGTCCTTAAAGGACTAACGGGGGTGTTATAAAGGGAATGGGGATAACGAGGTTATAAGGGTGATGTTGGGCTAGTGTTGGGCCGGGTATGGTTTTAAAAGTGGTGTTGGGCTTTTAAATGGGGTTTAAGGCTTATAAAATATAAGTGGGCTTTCCTAGGCCCACTAGGTGGGTATGGGTGGGCCCACTTTTGGCAGTTTAGGTTTTCAGGTTCGGTTTTTGATGCTCATTCCAATGCCTCATCCCGGGGTTAACTTTGACTTGACTTTGTTGACTTTTTGACTTGGCTTTGATTTTGACTTCTCTTTACGCTCTTTCCGTTCTCATGCTCGGTTTTGTCGTTTTGGCTTCGAATTTTGTCTTATTCTTGGATATCCATTTCCTGCATAATACAAATGTAAAACATACAAATACAATGTATTTTTGGTACGTTTTTAGTTATTTAAGTCCGATTTTAGTGGTCAAAGGTATGTGTAATTAAACACATACCATGCTTCCTCTTGTTCCTACTGTTCTTCCCCATTTTACACACGAATGGAGGGACTTCAACTCCTTCAATATTTGGAATATCTCCAAAGTCAAGATCATCTAACAAGAGATCCCAATCATCACCAATCTTTTCTTCTTCTCTAGAACTATCCAAGAATGGATTGAGTTCGGGGTATATTGTAACAGTTCCATTCCCGAAGTCAGCAATTCCATTGGTTAAACGCATAAATGATCTTCCCAGAACTACCCCTGGTTCGACATCATCCTCTTTGGGATTGATTATGAGCATTACAAAGTAAATATCTCCTCTCAATGCAATGATCAACTCCTTTTTAACCACTTTGTGTCCACGTTTCACCTAATGTTCCAGACATAATTTCACAGCAAATTCATTTGAGATCATATTTTCTTTTGTTCCTAGATTTATCTCACTGTCATATACTTCTAGTCCACTAACAAAACAAGGCACCACATATCTATCGCTAATCTCCTCAGTATCCATTTTATGAAAGATTAGTGCATTCATTTTCTTTTTACCCCTACGATTAACTGTGTCCTCATATTCGGGAGAATTCCAGTCTTCATGACCTTCAGCTTTTTCACTTGATATTTTCTCCTAGGCAAGTTTTTCCAACACTCGAATTGGGATCCATAACTTTTATCGAACAACACAACAATAGAATAACCGTTAGTGGGTTAGTTAAAACATGTAATAACACTTTTTTACACTTACATAATATTAAATACTGCAGAAAGAAAATTAATTAAACAAATAGTTTTGTCTACGAAAATTAATATATAAGCATTTTTGACTGTCCAGGAAGCAAAGTGCGTCGTACTTTAAAGTAAGTGCGGCGTACTTCCTGAAATTTTTCAAAATTTTTATGTTTTTCCAGAAAAACCGGCGTACTTAGAAGAAAGTACGCCGTACTTTTATAATTTTCAGTTTCAAAACTTTTAAAATGTTTTAATTTTATAACTTTATAATTAGTTTTGTTATTACCCTTAATGTATTTATTAAAGGTGTCAATTATCAGGTTATTAAACATATGTATAATCATATAACAATTATTAAGGTCATAAATTTTTATCTTAAATTTTATTAAGAGTTAAGTACATTTTTGGTCCTTGTGGTTTGGTGCGTTTTCAGTTTTGGTCCAAAATTAAAAAAAGGTTTGGTTTTGGTCCAAAAACATAGTTTCGTTCCACTTTTTAGGAGTCCAATACCGGTAAATTTGTACTAAAATTTGTTGACTAAAAGTGGAACGAAACTATTTCTATTTGGACCAAAAGTGTGAACTGAAACTATGTCTTTTTGGACTAAAAGTGGAACGAAACTATGTTCATTTGGAACCAAAAATCAAACCTTTTTTTTGAATGAGGACGCAAAAGTGAAAAACGCACCATACCACAAGGACCAAAAATGAACTAACTCTTTATTAATTTTTCATTTTTATTTTTTCAAAAAGGCAATAATTAATAAATAAGAAAAACACATAAACATTCATAGAATTTAAACAAGCAAGACAAAAAACAATATTTTTTTGATTTTTTCATCTTAGAATATAAGTTAAGTGAATACAAGAATTCAACAAATAAGCACATAAGCACAAAGATCCACATGATTTTTATGAGCTTGAATTTACAGTTGAAAAAAAAAGGATTTTTAGTTTTGGATTTTGATTTCCTCTTGAAACTAATTTTGTTATGTAAAAAATTGCTGGAAGAGCTTCGTCCTTGGTGTAAGTCCGTCCGTACTTTCTGGACATGCAGGAAAAACCGTCTGCACAAAAAGGATTTGTGCGCGACATTCTGAAAAAAATGAAATTGTTGGGTCCAGTTTTGCAAAAAACTGTACGACATTTATTGAAAATTATTGGTTAGTAAAACACAATGACGTAAACTAAGAATGATTTCATCCTCGCTACGGGCCAAAAAATTTGATGTGTTTCAAAAGCTTTAATTTAAAAGACAACAAATACCCGAATAATTAGACAAACCACACGGTAAAAGCATAACCCACGTAAGATTCTAAATCGATTGACGAAACGCGGGTAAGTTAACATTAAAAGAAGTCCCTATTTCTCATATATGAAACATCCGTTTTGGCCTTTACTTAAATTATGAAAAATGCTTAAGTTTGATTAGTGTTTTGGAGAATCATAAATATACAACTTGCTCAACCAGTCGTTAGACATGAGGTTGAGTCGGTAAAAACCTTTTTATTCCTTGGGTTAATGAATCAATTAACTAGCCCATCCTCACAAGCTAAGATCGAGGATTGTTCATAAGACAAACAACTTAAAACCAAAGCACGAAGTGTCGGAAGTCTTTTCTTTCGACCTATAGACCGACTAAGTGGTGAAACAAAATATGATTAAATATCCAAGTATAAAAACATCAAATTTATATTTGTTAATTCCAAAAATCATTAATTTATCCAAGTTTGATCCATAATACCCTCATGATTCCCAAACAAACATGATAGACTACTCCATAATCATGGAAACAAAACACACAATAAGCTTAATAGATTCAACACACATTAGATTTAAGAAGATTAACAAGATTATACCAAATGCAAGAGCAAAGATTAGTAATTTCACACGAATTCTTTAAGAACTTCTTCCTTATATTCAAATAGAACTCAAAAACCAACAATGATTATGTCACAATTCTTGCTAGCTTGAGAAATAGCTTCACTAATGATTCAAATACAACCCCGAAATTGGAGAACTTATAAAGGAGTTCACTCCAATTCCTACAACTCTTCTAAACTACTTTACTAGAAAGAACTCTTTGATTATTAGAGATGATAGAATGATTTGGGATGATAAAACACTAAATTTCGTGCTCCTTTTATAGCTGAGGATGGGGCATCAGTTTTTTGGGAATTTAGCAAATCAAGGGTTTCACAATCATTGTAATCATTATAATTTTGGAGTAACTGCAGGTCGAAGTGCGCTACACTGAGTAATTTATGCGCCGCACTTGGCCTGGGTTTTAAATTGCATTAACCCGCTCTAAAGTACGCCGCACTTGATGGAAGTGCGCTGCACTTTTGGATTTTTTCATTAAATCTTCTCTTCTAGATCCTTCTCTTGACAATAGTTAGTACATTTAACATAATATCTTTGTGCTTTTAGTCCTTTCCGTCATTCTCGGTCCTGAAACAATTATTATACCAACAAGCAACTAAACATGCAATATTTCATGCGTTAATATATATAAATATATATCACACATTTTTAAGGGATATTTTATGTATATTTGGAGCGTTATCATGCACATTCAAAAACGAGTTTTTGATTAAGTTTTGATGAGGGTTTCGTACGAAAGAAATAAGCTTAAATAACCTAAAATAACCTTTAAGTTCCTAGCTTTTTGAATAACACTTATTCTAAAACCACATTTAAGCTATAAAAACATAAACTTTAACACTTTAAATCAAATAATGAAATATTCCGAAACCCCTAATTTTTCGGAAACCGTGACTTTATTCATAAAAGACAACCAAATTTTCCCTTGGCGATTGATACCACTTGTTGGCCATTAAATATTCTAATCCTAACACATACTTACCTTCATACGAAACCAAGAAAGAGAGATTAAGAAGAGGGTTTAGAGAGAGAAAGTAGAGAAAGAAAGTGGATGGATTATTCACTAAGTGTAAGGATACAAAAATTGAACAACCAACCCCTCTCCATTGTGGAAAGGGAGTATTTATACTTAGGCTCCTATTTGGGACATCTAGGTTTAACTAACGGGCCGGGCTCGGGATTACTTGGGCTTAAGCCCACAACGCATATAATATTAGCTTACTAAACGAGCCCGTTACCCTTAATTAGCCTATTACAACGTATAATGAATAAAGACTGTGTCTTCCAGACTGAATAACCGAAACAGTCACACCCCGTAAATTTTGGTTCATTATTTTTAAACTATTCTGTTCATTATTTTGACTTTTATATGTTACGTTTAAGTTTAACTTAAAACCAGGAAGTTATCCCGCGTAAAATTGAAGAAAAAAAATGTCATCGGACGCGTTCTGGCTTCGGACTTGGATTAGTCTACGTGTTATATGCATTATTTTATCATTTTAAAGTGTTACGTAGTTTACGTACACTTCCGTTTGCAATTCTTAAGTTTTTCGCGTACAATTTACGTTTTTCGTGTTTTTAGCGTTCTATGGCAAAAGAAACCCCAAAAATTTACCACCTTTACAGGTAAACTCAAGTTATCAACCATTATCCTTCCTAACATCAATAATTTTGAAATTTACCCCCCTCCTCTTTCAAAATTTTGGATTCAAGCTTCAAATTAAATGAAAAGGTATCTTTTTTTTACCATGCATGTGTTCATGTAAGATGAGAAAGTGATACATGAGAGTGTCACTCTCATGCACACTTATCTTCCAAGACATCCTTATGTGCATACTTACACATTTTGACCACCCTTTAGCTTATTAATCACCTAAACCTAACCATTTAATTCTTAAACTATAAAATGGCTCACACTTGGCTCTCTTTTGTTCTTGTTTGGCCGAACCACTCACACACACACTTGTTAGTGTGCGTGTTGACTTGTCAACATGAACCAACCTTAAACCCTAGCTCTTACCTTATAAATACTTGCACTTTCTCATCCTTAGGGTTTCATTTTACACCTAGCAACTAAGAAAAACAACTTCTTCTCCTTCCTTTGCCTCCCTAGCCCACGACAAGCATACACCCCTTTAGGGTTTGCTTGTCTTTCATTTTTTTACAAATCCAAGGGTTCAAGACTAGTATTTAGGGTATTCTAAGGTATTTCCAAGAGTGGTTCCATTCAATTTCAAGGTTTCTTCAAGAATTAAAAGTTAGGGTTTCAAATAAATTTGGGGGTTTTGCAAGATCTTGGTGTATGTTATAGATCTAGTGTTCAATCTTATTTCTTTATCATTGGTAAGCTCTTTCTTGAACCTCCTTTTGATTTCTTTATTTTCTTATGCTCTTGGTTTAAATCCTATTGTGTTTGTGTTAAATTTTCAAAAAAAGAAATGAAATGGGTATGTGAAATAATGAAGTTTTATGCTTTCTTTTATAATAATTTTTTATTAAGGAAAGGATGAGTGGATTTGTGTGTTGCAACAATGATGGAGATGGGATTAGGATAGATATAAGTGTGGATTTGTTGTTGGTTTAGTTGTGAATGGAGTTTAGGTTAGATTAGGCACTATTGTGAAGTTTGGATGGATTTATGGAGGCGTTTGCGAAATGATCCGATTTTGTTTTGTGGTTTTGGGAGACTTAAAAATGTTTTCATTAGCCGAGAAGGTAGGTTTCAGATAGCTCGTTTCGTATAGATAGTTTTCATATATCGAACACTAAAATCGGACTTAAAACGACCGAGTTACGCTCAAATGAAACTTGAAATATTTTTTGGCAAAATGATTTTAATACGATCAGATCAGGAACGAAAATGACCATTTTGACCCCTTTCGAGTCCGTTTCGGCAAAGTGTAAAACACAAACATGGCCTAAAATGACGTTTCCCTTCCAAAATCGCGAAAGTTGTGTTAAAAATGCTTTATGAGTGAGATAGACTTAGTTTTCGTCAAGTTATTTTCGGACATATAATTTTTTATATTAAAACGTTTTCAAGCGGGTTAGGTCCGTTTAGGTTTCGATAGCCTTAGAAAATATTAATGTAGTGATTTGATCTTATTACGAAGGGTTAGGATTTTCTAAGAATGATAAAGCGATACCGTTGAACGTTACTAAAAATAGTAAGTTAGTACGAATTAGCGAAATAAAAATGAAAAGTAGGCATTTAGGTTTCGTTAGTGCGTTTATGGAATTATGGACTTGACAAATATAGGGGACGGTATTAACATCCCGAAACTTAGAACTTTCTAAAAATAGAAAGTTTCCTAAAATATTAACTTTCCAAAAATGGCAACTTTTTGTAAGAATGGCGTAACGTTTATATTAACCTAATGAGTTCGTAAAGACACGTCTTTGTTGAATAAACTAAAGCACAAACACATATGGATGTCTAGTTCTTTTATAGACGTTTTATGCAACGTTTCGTTATTATTTCTCGTTCTAAAGCGCGTCTTATAATTAGGTCGCGGTTAGAGTAGTTCGGTTAATTTATCCTTTTCGTTGATTTACTTACTCATCGTTTGATTAAGGTGAGTTCATAGCCCCACGTTTTACTTGTTTTATATTAACCTTATAACTTTTGGGGTGAGAACATGCTCGTTTACAAACTTGTTTACTCTAATGATTTCAAACTTATTTATATGCTCGTTTACAAAACTCGTTTACATGATTGATTTCACACTCGTTTTACTATGAATACAAGTACTTAAAGCTTTTACGAATACGTTGGTTGCTTTTACTACGGATATGAATACTTTAAACTCTTTACGAATACGTTGGTTGCTTTTACTATGAATCCTTAAACTTTTACATATTACCTAAGTTTCCCTATTGTCACGTAGTACACACTATCATGAACTGTTAATTACTTTGTGTAAGCACGAATGCTATGAATAGATCTATTAGGGTTGACACCCCACCAGGAATTCTGGATGAGTACATTGGCTAGTGGGTGCATTTCATTTGAGGTAGTACTTGGGTGTTTTGGCAAAACATCAATTTGAGACGAATCTAAAAGACTAGGATTTACATAACTTGTTAAGGCTTCGGTGTCATGAGCTTAGGGTAATATCGTAAAATTTTTTTATTGTGATATTGTATGTGTTACAATAGTCACACACACTCGGAAACGTTGAGACTCACACTACTTTTATTGAACGATATCAGTTACCAAATACTTTTCATAATACTGTGAGTGAAGCAGTATTCACTAAACGTTTTTTATTCTCGCAAATGCTTTACTTAAACCTATGAATTCACCAACTTTACGTTAACGTTTTTAAGCATGTTTTTCTCAGGTGCTTAGCTGTGGATGTCTTTGATTGCTATATGGTGTCTGTGACAACCATGACATGAGCAGGTTAGTCAAACTATTAGTGTTGACTTATGTATTTGTTGCAATGAATGGGTTAAGTGTTATATGTGTTTATGTGTGTTGTGTGGGATATGTAAGATTTGCTAATCAATCCATTGAGCGTGATCGTCTCATTGGGATTGGATTTGTGTTGAATTTTGTCGAGTTCATTTCGTTCATTTTTAGTGACAAGGAAATATTTTGGTGATTGAAGCAGTTTCGCGTTAATTGTGTAAGTAATTATACGTATATGTATTTTTGTGTTAGTAATATTAGGATAAGATTAGATTCTAGTAGTTAGAATATGAAAGAAATGAAATTTCTATTTTTGAAAAGTTAGGGTTAATAAAAATAAAAAGTTATTTATTTTTAAAAGTCTAGTAAATTGCGTTTAAGCAAAAAGGTATGCGCAAGCAAGCTAATGTTTTTATAAAAACTTAAGGTAATGTTAATAATTAAGTAATTAAAAGATAAATATATTAGAAAAAGACTCGGTCACCCCGTGTATTTTACTGTTTATTATAGCTCGTAGTTTAATAGTTAATAGTACGTTTTTCGGTTTTAAGTCGGGTACAAATACCCGGTATATTGTAAGTACTATATATAGCCTCTTCCAACTTTGGAAGAGGCAAGCTAGTCATAAATTCATTTATAAAAGAAAACACTTTCTCTCTCTAGAATATTCTCTCTCAAGTGTTTCTCTCTCTAGAAACTAGCCCGATCCAAGAATCGACCCCGTGTTATGATATAGGATATACCACAATTGGTATCAGAGCTAATGGGATGATTAGATCGTGTGTATGTGCGATTTCTTGCTTGATTTAGATCAAAAAGTGTACATTTGAAGTGTTCTAGCTCGTTTTTTTAAGATCTCCGAATTTTGTTGTTGGTAATGATAAAGTTTGGGTGTTTCTAGTTGCTATTACCTTGTGGTACTGTGTTGTGCAAAAGAAATCAAGCAAAATCGTTCAAAAGGGTGATTTATAGGTGATTTTGTGTGAAAAACGTCATTGTTCTTCGTGGAGAGTTGCCAGAATTTCTTCACGGCGGTTTGCTGAAAAAATATTATTTTATTTAGTAGGTTACCAACCCTCTGACACACGACGGGTTGCTTAGGTGGCGGGTTGCTCAAGCGGCGAGTTGTTACTAAGCAGCGGTTTGCTTACCAGCGGTTTGAACAGGTTATTAGCGGGTTGAATATTTTATTAGCAAATATCTTAAGAAAACTCAACGGCAGTTTGATTAAAATATTCTTCGCGGCGGGTTGCTTGGCAGCGAGTTATGTTCGGTGAGTTGCCCTAAGATTTCACCAACGAGTTGCCTTAACTCCTCGCGGCGGGTTGCTTGGCAGTGAGTTGTGTTCAGCGAGTTGCCCTAAGATTTCACCAGCAAGTTGCCTTAATTCCTCGCGGCGGGTTGCTTGGCAGCGAGTTGTGTTCGGCGAGTTGCC
>BQNB010031857.1:10060-24564 GCA_026074375.1 Tanacetum coccineum | reverse complement strand
AATGCTTAATTTTGATTGTGCTTTAGGTTTCGGATTTCGTTGTTGGATCAACTCTTATTTTTCTCTCTTCCTTTTTGACAACTTTTGTTGGTTTTGAGACCAATCAAACACATTAACTTTGTTGATTTTCTGGACACAAAGGTAAAGACTTTATCAAAAAAAAAAATTCTACAGATAAGATGATAAGAGAAGGAGTGATAAATATAATCAAATGATCTTGAATCTTCAATCGCTATTCACATATTCTGATGCAAAGAGGCGATGGATTGGGAGCGAAGATATAGCGGTGGTTGCAAACGATGACCCTATGCTAGGATAGAAAACCAAAAGTATCATTAACCATCGTCTATTGGATAGTAAAGTTTCACCAATAGATTTTGATTTACATGCTTTTAATTCTGGAGAGCATACTAAAGCATGTGAAAGGCAAGCAAATGCAGAAAAGATTCAGACACAAAATTATAAAATCTGTTGCTATATAATATAATTCATGTTGTATTATTCGTATTTGTTGGTAATTAACATGATTGGTCGATATGGTATTAATTTACCTAAAAACTATGATAAAATGGTAAGTTAGTACTATATAAGTATATATTAGAGCAACCAAAATTTTCATGTCCTTTCGTTAATGTCATCTGATATTTCATTAGCCTGTTCTCCTTTTAGTTTGCTACATTGATATTTCATTAGTCTATAGGCTTATGAGACAGTGATATTTGAAGTTTACTTTATGTGAAGGCTTAGAGTTTAAGATGACAAAGTCGAGAACACGGTCAACACGGTGAGACATAACGACATAAAAACCTTTCCACTAATAAAAAAAGCGCCACAGCGAAGCGCGGGTATCAAAACTTGTTATACCTTATATATTAAGAAGTAAGATTATTCCCCCGAGGCTCTCATTAAACTGTCCATTAAATGTTCTGGCGGGTTTTTTCTTAACCCGATACTGACCCGTCGGACGCTGGCCGGAACCCGTCGGAAAACACGTGTCTCCCTAAGCCTTAATCATCAACACGTGTCTCCCCCACCGCCCCACTATTTCTTCCCCACAACTGACCTCACACACCTCTCTCTCTCAAAACACACACAACTCTGATCTTATAAATATGTTTATCAATTTATTTTTTTCTTGATCTCACAGACCTTTTTCTTCAAGATTTGATAGTAATTAGGGTTTAAAACAAATCTCACCAATCTATGGGTTTAGGGTTTGTTTTAATTGTGGGTTGTTCTTTGTTGCTGCAATTATATATGCGCCATGGGGGTTTGCTTGGGGGTGGTGGTTTTGGTGGCTTTCTCTCGCCTTTCTCTGCTGTAGATCTGAGTTTTTTATATCTCAATCAGATCCACTCACACCTTTTTCCTGACCACTTACAACCTCTTTAGCCTCACCGTGATGCCACCGACATCTTCGTTGCCGCCATTCATGGTGGGTGGCGTTGGTGGTCGGTTGGTTATGTTGGTGACCTAAGGTAGACGTTTGTTTGGGTTAGCTTACTTTAAACAACTATTTGGCTTATCAAGATTGAGATATACACGTCTGAGGATGATGATAACGGTTGGTTTTGTTGTGTATTGGATAAACGCCGCTTTTGCTGGCTTTTTTGGGATCGATAAACTCGAGGTGAAGCGTGTATTTTTTCTAAAAACTTAATTTTTTGCAGTAACCAATGTTGTTGCAATGCTACTTTTGTTGTTTGTTTTGGGGGTTTAATAACCTTTGATAATTGGTGTTGTGGCTATTTGTTAGTTGCTACTTTTGTTTGTTAAATGTTTTGTGCTTATTGATGTCTTCCTATTTTTGATTTATGATTTTGATAGTTAATTGATTTTTTTTGTGTTTGGTAGTCACTATTATGATTACGGCGATTACATGTGTTGGAAATGCTATGTTCAATTTGTTCCTTTTGATGAATCCGAACACGTTAGCAGCTTGAAATAAAGGCATAAACATCTGTTTTAGGCAGGGTAAACTATTTAGTTTGCAACCAACTCACTCTATTGAAGCGCCTTTAAAGGCTAAATTTTAGAGGGAGTGTATATGTGTTTTGCGGCAATATGTGATTATGTGTGTTGTCGTGGGTGTGCTTATTAAGCGTGCATCCTTCTATGTTTTTAGTAACTTATCTGAGCCTATTCAAAGTTGGTGACATTCGCGTATTTGGAGGGAAAAATATTAGCTTCGCAACCATGGCGAATGTCGCCGCTTATTGGTTGTTTACCAATCAAATTGAGCCTAATGCCGTAAACTCAGAGGCAAAATACCCGCTTAAAAAAGGGGAAGTGTGGCGGGGCACGCTCATTAAGCTTGCAACCGTATACAAATTCTTGGCTAGGCTATCTTTGTTGTACGCAGTCGTGATATGCCAATTCCTAAAACTTCCATCTGAGCCAAATGGGCGATACATTATACCTTATATATTAAAAAGCAAGATTATTCCCCCGAGGCTCTCATTAAATGTTCTGGCGTGTTAAGGGCAACACACTTCAATAAATGCGCTTTTAATGCTCTGGCGGGTTTCTTTTTAACCCGACACTGACCCGCCATAATACCCTCTAGACATTTGATCTAAACGCTATGCTTACCTGTTATCTTCTGTTTTATTGTCTTAAATTTTAAATGGTATTTAAAAAAGGCAATGATGAGCGAAAGTGTGATATCGCTTGGCTAGGCTATCTTTGTTGTATGCAGCCGTAATATGCCATTTCCTAAAACTTCTATCTGAGCCAAATGGGCGACACACGTCCTCTGTATGGTGTTGCAAGATGATGATCATGCAATCAGTATGAGATCGATGTGAGAGATGCTCAGATGAGGGAGTCAACGGTGTAATAGTGGGTACTTTGGAACGAAAAATACTATTAGTAAGCAAGTTTCCCTTTTTTATGCGTATTTCTTCTATACGAGTTTGTATCCGTAATTGTTTACATATTTGTACAGTTGCAGTCAACCATACGCTCTTCCTAAATGAGCTTTCAAGATGATTTGATAGCAGAAAGTATATGTTTAATCTATAACTACACTAACATAGGTGCTTTATTTCAGCTTACAAACGGCTTAAATGTTTTCTAAAATCTGATATTAGCTTATAATCCATCTAAGTGCTTTAAATTAGAAATTTAACTTTCGAATATTGCAGGTCCATGTGTCTCTTACTGAACTAAAAATTGAAATGGACCACCCTTTGTCACCTTCAAGAATTCACAAGGAGTGGTGATGGCGATTCATTGAAGTTTATTACCATTCATAAGGTATTTACTGTCTCAACTCGGCTTATATATAGCTCTATTTAGATTAAGTTTTGAACTTTTTAAAATCCTTCTATGGGACCTGAGAGGCTGTGACCCAATCATATAAATTGAGTCTTGATCTGACCCACAATTTAAATGAATAAATCATGACCCTGAGACTATTTTTTAAAATAAGTTCACTATGTGTAACTTTCCAGGATGTGATCTATTTGTATTCTCATCCAGGATGTGCTAAAATAGAGGGATTCAATCAACTTTAATAAGAATGCTTATGCGCTTACTACTCTATCCTACACAATTAGGCATTTTAAGGGTGTTTGGGATTGCTTATCCAGTCTAAAAAAAATTTCGCAAGTGAAAATAAGTAGTTCAAAGCAATTCCAAACACTCCCTTATGAGTGAAATAAGATTCCGCCTTGCATATACAAGTAGCGGATATTTCTGCTTTATATGGTAGTTAAACATATACGCTAACTTTGTAGTATTATTTCTGATTTATATGTTTAAGGTAGCGTATATCAACTCCATAAATGTACGATTAACCATTTGGTTATCTATTTTAAAATTATCACGAACACAATCTTTGTGGCTGCAGGTTATGGAGAAGAGTAATTTTGAAATTCGTAGACTGAGATTGCACATTCAGGGCGGTATCTTTTGAGTCTTCCTATCTCAGTTGATGAATCAAAGGTTTGTAATCATGGCTATATTAGATGCCGTTTTAGTTGACATGTAGTTTAAGTATTTGACTATTTGTGATACTTTAGTGGACGCCAAAAAAAGGTATTAGGTTCTAATATTTCGGACACCGAAAGAACATACCTGGGTGACACTTATGTCATGTTAGGTATTTCTTACTCAACTTTTTTTAACTGAACCAAAATTGTGTTGTGGCCTTTTTAAACCTTCACGGGCCTGAATGGTGTAATTTCTATATTTTGCTCAAATTTGGTTACACCTTCGTTGAAACAAAAATGGTTGCACATATATTTGTAATCAATTTCTGTAATCAAACTTGATATATGTGTAATCAAATATATGCCTTCATGGGCCCATGAAGGAAATCTAAAACCGTATATCAAACTTGAGCAAATCCAATGTGTAACCATTTTAGTTTCAATGAAGGTGTAACCATATATCAAGCTTGAACAAATCCAAATATATGTGTAATCAATTTTCTATAATCAAATCTCCAAATTGACATGCAAAGGGAAAATATTTGTAATCCAAATATATGTGTAAGCAAATTTGAGCAAATCTAAATTTGCGAAGTATTTTAGTTTCAATTTCTATACATGATGCTAATGTGAGCTCTTAATGGGCTTTAATGTGTAACCATTTTGAGCAGCTGTAAATATATGCCTTTGTCATATCAAAGTTCTTCTATGAGTCTGTTACTGAATTGGCCTATTACACTATTAAAAGAAATTCTGTACGAAGCGATACATAGAGTAGTATTGTCTGTTATACTGTAGGATTCTCTAATCTATACTCAAAATCTGTTAAATATACAGTGTAGGTAGAAACCATTTTGACGGAGTTCTGAAGACCACTAAGTTTTAGTAAATATTGACTCATGTTTTTGGGATTTTACGTTTTATTGATAATTGTGTTGTGTGTGAATAAAGTAATTACTAAATGCTCCTAACGAAGCTATGGATTTGTTTGGTACAGACTCGCAAGTGAAACTATGGGGAAAAGAGATTTTGGAGGACCGTGAACCCAGTGGCTATGGTAATATCATTGATCTTTGTTCTAATTTTATCCTAAGCTAAGTTCTCTATAACGAGCTAATTTACAACATTCGTCGATGTGTGCTTTTGGGTATGCAGATCCAACAAATCGCCAACTACGTTGCAAGTAAAGTATCACTGTCTGCATTAGCTTAAGAGTTAAATTTCACTCGGTAATAAAGTTTTATTGTTGTTTCAATTAAGTTACTCGAATTCTTTTCAACTGAAAAACCACTAAAAAGTTTGATTAATTTCTTTTCTTTGCAAGTTTTGTCATATGTAACTGTATGTGTAAATTATAAAAAGACATTAAGGCGCTGTTTGATAAACAAGATGAATTAGCGATGTGTGATGTGACTTTCTAAATGATTTGAATGCTCTGAATGATGTTGATTCTAAATGACAAAAACTGTTTGCAAGTTGTTCTGAATATGGATTTAGAATGATATTCATTTTTTTAATCAACGTTTTATGATACCTACTCAAATTGGCTATCATTATTAACATGTCAAGACACCTAAAGGTCTACTACAAATAAGATATCCAAAGACCCCTTAATAACATGTTTCGGACCCTAAATGAATGCTGAAACAGACTATTCAAACAGCCACTAATAACATGTTTATCGTTATATAAATCGTAGGGAACTGAAGGATCTATGAGTACTCGAGTACTTATCTTATGCAAACCCGACTTTAAATAGTTTGCATTCTGATGTTTATTGCTCTATTAGCATACTTGTTTAATCGAATTTAACCCGCGTAATTAACTGTGGCTCTTTGACATTTCCATTATATCACTCTCATTTTGTAGATTCAACTTAAGTCTTTTCTAAATGTGGCATGGATAAAACCATGGCTTAAAGGTCTGTAGTATTGGGACCACAATTTCAAGGTATATTTTCAACTTATTTTTAATCTATGTTTCTTGAAAATATACCTTGAAATTATGTACACTTGACTTACAAACAAAGTATCAAGCTATAGATGGTATACTAATATGAACAAAAGATAATACATATATTTTTGTTTTTGTTGAAATAGGGGCTGGATGATTTTGGTCTTACTTATTGGAAAACTGCAGGTGTTTCCTATTAAGATGGTGCAACTTCTTAAGGGATTTCACGCAGCATCAAACCGTTATTATATTTAAGACGGAGGTATGCGAAGATCATATTAATGGCAGCAACATGGAGCAACCTTAAAGGTACACACTATATTAATCATCAAGGCAATGATTTATCTGTGATCACGAGTTGCTCATCAGCAGGCTGCGAATCGCCGCTATATATTATCTTTTTTCTAATTCCTAAAAAGAGGCTGTTGTAAGCAACAAATGATACTTGATTTTTTCTTAATGGGACAAACAGGTTCGGGTCGATACTCGATAGGGTCATCGTATGCGTTTCAAAATGAATTTTAGATACACGGGTTACTTTTTTACGCAGGGCAAAGATTCGCCAAATATTATTTAATTCTACATTTTTTATCATTGCGGTGCATTTTTTTATGCTGTTTGGAATTGCTCAACTTTTCAGGTTACGCTATGTTCAAGCCATGCACCCATTTTCTTCTTTGCCTGGCGGCGACAAGGATGCATCGTTGGTAGCATTCCCTATTGAAGAGTTGATAGAGAAGTCTGATGGATTTGTAGGATTCTTCGCATTTACGGATTCGTTGACAAGCAGCAACGCTACGATAATAATCCCAGGCAAGAGATGAATCATGGCTGAAGTTTCCATCTTCACGAGTTCGATTTCAGGACACATTCTTGGGCTAGCACCAAATGGCACATAAGTATTATTAGGTGGTGGTGCGACAAGGTTCCGGATCTGCAAGAATAGTTTGACAATACAGATACATGTATAAATTTCTATTACATAATGAATGTTTCACAATTGAGTGTCTTTGTTGCTTCTGCATTCATCTTACATCACTTTTCATAGAAAGGTTTGATAACATAAAAACCCGCGCTCCGCAGCGAAGCACGGGTTAAAAACCTTGTTCAACTTTATTTACTATCTCGCTAACTTTACATTAATATAAATATCAGTTAACAGTTTTTGTGATGTTTTTATAGTAAATATTAGTTAAATGTTTTATTTATATGTTTTTTAAAAGTAAAAAAATATTTAGTGATAATTTTTATTTTAATTCTCTGACGCTACAAAACAGTGGAATTCAATTAATTTTCTCATTCAATTTCAATTCTTTAAATTCTATTCTCTACCTCATTTATAATCTCTGAAATTCTCTTTACCAAACATGCCCTGTTCGTATTGTTCTTCTTCAAATAGTTTCCGGATAAACTGTTTACTCTTTCTACGAAACGCTAGAACTGAAAATTAGGAAAAAATTTCTACCGCTAACCGCACTTTCTTTCTTCACTTGTTGAACATGCATCTTGAAATCATTTCTCAAAGTACCGCTTATCTACATTCTAAAGTCTTTTTCCCGAACTACTTCCCATGCATCACCTAAAATTACAACTTGTGAAAAACCTCTCGATCAGATTGGCGAAAAGAAAAACAAATCCATACTATGGCATAGATTGTTACTTTCAGATATAGGTGGTCGGGCATAGTTTACTCAGTATTTCAAAGCTATACATCGTTACAATTTGTTGTTCAAAATACTAGGCGTATGACAAAAGAAAAGTTGATTAAAGTTTTAATTAGAGGTTAATTACAATTCTTTAAAGAAAACACAACTTTATTACACATATACTATAAAATAATGATAATAATTTTTATAGACTTCAAAATAACCTAAAAGAAGCTTGTAGGATGGTAAATAAGAAGTTAGATTTGTCCTTGTCTAGTATTATTGTTGCGGAAGTAATCCATTTATTGTTAAAAGTGATACCTCTCGACCAGATTGACGAAAAGAAAAACAAATCCATACTATGGCATAGATTGTTACTTTCAGATATAGGTGGTCGGGCATAGTTTATTCAGTATTTTAAAGCTATACATCGTCACAATTTGTTGTTCAAAATACTAGACGTATGACAAAAGAAAAGTTGAACAAAGTTTAAATTAGAGGTTAATTACAATTCTCTAAAGAAAACACAACTTTATTACACATATACTATAAAATAATGATAATAATTTTTATAGACTTCAAAATAACCTAAAAGAAGCTTGTAGGATGATAAATAAGAAGTTATATTTGTCCTTGTCTGGTATTATCGTTGCGGAAGTAATCCCTTTATTGTTAAAAGTGACACCTCTCGACCAGATTGGCGAAAAGAAAAACAAATCCATACCATGGCATAGATTGTTACTTTCAGATATAGGTGGTCGGGCATAGTTTACTCAGTATTTTAAAGCTATACATCATCACAATTTGTTGTTCAAAATACTAGACGTATGACAAAAGAAAAGTTGATCAAAGTTTTAATTAGAGGTTAATTACAATTCTCTAAAGAAAACATAACTTTATCACACATATACTATAAAATAATGATAATAATTTTTATAGACTTCAAAATAACCTAAAAGAAGCTTGTAGGATGGTAAATGAGAAGTTAGATTTGTCCTTGTCTGGTATTATTGTTGCGGAAGTAATCCCTTTATTGTTAAAAGTGATCCCGTTATTGTTGCAGAAGTAATGGCAACAAAAGAAGCTTGTAGGATGGTAAATGAAAAGCTAGATTTGTGCTAGTATCTATTGTTGAAAGTGATTTCTTAAACGCAGTTTCTTGAATTTGACATCCTCTTAAGAGACCATGGCGGTTGTTGTCCCACTTTCAAGAGATTGAACTTTTCCTTTCAATTAACGACAACCAATTGATAACTCAAATCAAACGTGAAGGTAACTGTGAAACTGATTAGCTGGCTAAAGAAGGCGTCACCCGTTGTGTCCCTCTGTCATCAGTATTGCGAGTTGTTTCAGGCTTTCTGATTTGCTGGGTTTGATCTTTTATGTTTCAATGCCTATATGTTGGTGGACTAGGCGCTACTGGGCCACCAACCTTTCCGTGACCGATTAATCGGTCAAACAATCAGTCAACCATGGTTAATGGCGGTCAAAGACGGTCAATGGTGGCCAAACTTGCTGAAACCTGCAAATCTTGCTAGAAATACTCAAAACTCGCCGTAAACATGTTTTAATGTAGTTGCTTATATCTATTATAAGTTGGTTTTTAAGAAAAATCTTACCGGAAATACACAAAACTCATCGGAAATACCCAAAACTTGCCAAAAATGACAATCAGATTAATCGCTGATTAATCCCACCTAAACCGATTACAAGCTACAAAGAGATCGACCGCCTGACTACCAATTCACGATTTTTGCAACCTTGGCAGAAATAGATGTCATAAATTACAGGGTGTTTGACTGTTCGTCTCAGCATTGGCTTATAAACTTATTGAAAAAATCACAAGTTTATAAGTTTATCCACTTAAACGTATATCCACTCAAGTATCAAGTTGATAAGCACAAGTAAATAAACTCAATTGCCAAAAAAAAACAAGCTTATGAGCTTACCAATATTTCAAAAAGCTTATATGCAGCGCATCATCTAAACTTCCACTTAACTAATTTGTGTCTCGATAACCAACCATAGTCTAAACCAAATTATATGTAGCAAAAGTTAACATAGCTGATACTATCATTTTAACTCCATAAATATGCAGTGTTACACATCATAAAAGCGTTAAGATTAAACTTTTGCAATTATCCCTTTCATTTATTTACTTTTTTTTTATCTAAGGCTTTTTCTATTTTTTCCAAATAACCTCTTCTAACATCTTTTCACCACTTATGTCTCCAGTCTCTCGGACGTTTTTTGTTTTTTTATGCAGAGATAAGTGGTAAAAATCACTTCTAACCTCTTCAAAAAATCAGACAAAATATTTCACTTCTTACCTCTTCTTCTCTCTTCTTCTCACTCCTTTCTACAATAATTAAATACGAGTAATTAATATTTTTTCTGGGTTTATACGTTTTCAACCGTCTTTATTATTTTTTGTACGTTTTTTTACGTTTTCATCTATTTTAATCCGTTTTCTACGATTTCTCCGTTTTTCTACGATATATATATTTTTTACGTTTTCATCAGTTATTTTACGTTTTTATCAGTTTTTTTACGTTTTCGTCAGTATTTTTACGTTTTCGTCAGTTTTTTTTCGAGTTGGTTTATGAAACATAATCGCTTCTAAAGCAGCTGTGTGATATTATTATTACGATACACCAGACGCGCCCCAGCTTCAAGCGAGCTCACCCTATGGACCTTGCTGAACTAGATTCCCTGCTAGCGAGAGCGGCTTAGAAAGATAAAGGAGCACAAACAAGGGTTGTTTGAAAATGAACAGATAAGCATACGCACTACTGATTTTCTTACTTGCAATGCAACTACTCCTGAGAAAGACTCAAACTGAACTAGTTGAAGCTAAGCGCCTGCCTATTTTACGTTTTCGTCAGTTTTTTTACGTTTTCGTCATTTTTTTACGTTTTCGTCTGTTTTTTTACGTTTTTGTCAATTATTTTATGTTTTCGTCAGTTTTTTTACGTTTTCGTCTTTTTTTTACGTTTTCGTCAATTATTTTACGTTTTCGTCAGCTTTTTACGTTTTCGTCCGTTTTTTTACGTTTTCATCCGTTTTTTACGTTATCGTCAGTTTTTTTACGTTATCGTCTGTTTTTTTACGTTTTCGTCAGGTTTTTATGTTTTTTACGTTTTTGTTTGTTTTTTTACATTTCGTCCATTTTTTTACGCTTCGTCTGTTTTTTACGTTCTCGTCTGCTTTTTTACGTTTTCGTCTGTATTTTTACGTCTTTGTCTGTTATTTTACGTTTTCGTCTGGTTTTTTACGTTTTCGTCAGTAATTTTACTTTTTCGTCTGTTTTTAACGTTTTTGCCTGTTTTTACGTCTTCGTCCGTTTTTGTATGTTTTCGTACGTTTTTTCTACGTTTTCGCCTTTCTTTTTACGTCTTCGTCCATTTTTTTATGTTTCGTACGTTTTTTCTACGTTTTCGCCTTTCTTTTTACGTTTGCGCCCTTCTTTTTACGTTTGCGTCTGTCTTTTTATGTTTTCCAACATTTTTTTACGTTTTCACACGTTTTTTACGTTTTCCTCCGTTTTTTCAAGTTTTCGTCCGTAAAAGTACGACAACGTAAAAAACAAACGAAAACGTAAAAAAGGACGAAAACGTAAAATAACCGACGAAAACATAAAAAAAAATGACGAAAGCGTAAAAAACTGACAAAACAGATAAAAGCTAACGAAAACGTAAAAAAACTGACAGAAACGTAAAAATAACTGACGAAAACGTAAAAAAACAGACGACAACGTAAAAAAACTGACGGAAACGTAAAAAACGAACGCAAACGTAAAAAACTGACGAAAACGTAAAAAACCGACGCAAACGTAAAAAAACTGACGCAAACGTAAAAAAAACTGACGTAAACATAAAGAAACTAAAGAAAACGTAAAAAACTGACAAAAACGTAAAATAACTGACGAAAACGTAAAAAACTGACGAAAACGTAAAAATACTGACGAAAAAGTAAAAAACTGACGAAAACGTAAAAAAACAGATGAAAACGTAAAAGAACTGACAAAAACGTAAAAAACAGACGAAAACGTAAAAAACTGACGCAAACGTAAAAAAACTGACGCAATCGTAAAAAAATTAACGTAAACGTAAAAAAACTAAAGAAAACGTAAAATAAAACTGACAAAAACGTAAAATAACTGACGAAAACGTAAAAAAACAGACGAAAACGTAAAAAACTGACGAAAACGTAAAAATACTAACGAAACGTATAAAACTGAAGAAAACGTAAAATAAGTAACAAAAACGTAAAAAAACAGACAAAAACGTAAAAAAACTAGTAAAAAGATAAAGAAATAAAAATGAAAAAATAACTTAATTAGAACAAAAACAAACGGTCTTTTTCATGCAGACTTTAGATGTACCTCTTCTTCTGCAGACATGGTTTGTAGATGAAGAAGTAAAACGTCTAAAAAAACAAACGAAACCTAAGTCGTGGATACTTTTGCTACACCAGCATTGTTGTATCAAACACGATTAAAAAGTAGATTATCTCATCTGAATTGCACAAGAAATAAGCAAAGTATCTGATAAATGTTATTCGCATTGCATATTAGCATTATGACCTCAGAATGTAAATCCTTTTAGCACATCAATTAGTCTAAATATCTCAAAACATAAAACTAGACAGCCGCCTTGTATCTCATGTAGAAAAGAGTCCTGTTTGCGAAGAATTAGTCGTGCAAAGTTCCCAAAATATCCTCGTCCCTGAATAGATGATACCTGCACAAACCAAAGCAAACAAATCAATAACACCCTATGGTTTTTTGAAACAAATAAATAAATAAAAGCAACGAAATCTAAACGAAAGACATGTAATGGCGTTTGGAGGCAAGAGATGTTGAATAAGAAGGCACAACAAATTTGCAAGCACGGTCTGACACTTCATAAATCAACCAACTAAACATACATAAGGAGGCGGTAGTGTAATGGCCTTTGAAGTGAACAATAAAATTAATCATTTTGAAACTATAAAAAAATGTAATGGCCTTTGGAGGCGGTAGTGTGAACAAGAATTTGTATCAGAACTCGAATAAAAACCAGAACCAAACAGTAAGTTAACAAAATCTAGACCCTCCTCAACATACCATCAACTTCTTCTTTTCATGTTCGTTTATTAAAATCTTGACTTGTTCATGTTCGTGTTATGTTTGCGTTCATTAATCAAGTTTTAAAACAAGAAGAACGTAAATCGGAAATAAATGAGCATGAACGAACATTAAATTGGAACGCAAAATGATTCATATATAAATGAATTTGGACATATTACGAAAAGTGTAACTAAAGTGTTATTCTAAACGATACATATGATCAATCTTATACTTTATAATCATTTCCATAATATATGATCTTAATTTACGTCATACTACTTTTTAGCTAGCATCATGAGCACGCATAGTCGATTCTTGCATAAGGAAATCTAAACAACATCATTATCATAGTTAATATTCACGATGACTCATATAGAACGTCTTTCTAAACGTCGTCAAAGAAAGGTTTTTGATTTTGATCGCCATTGAATGTGATACTAGAGAAGTAGAGAGGGTCACACAAAATTTATTCTAATCTACCCCCTTAATGTCAAGTTGTAAATAAAATTTCTAGCATAAAAAAGTTATTTACTTGTACTGTCACTATTATTGCGCCAAATCTTTTTCTAGCCGCTCATTAGAAGACCAGTTTTCATCTTGTCACTTTCACTTTTCAATTTCAACTATTTTTTGCAATTTCAATTTCAAACATAAGGTTTTAAAAAAAGAGAAATTAATAAGGAGTTAGTACTATATTACTTTAGGGACCTTAAATACTTGATATACTCCGTTATTAATTTTATTATGTTCTTTATTATTTGGGATGTTTAATCGAACGTAAATCGAACAAATAAACGATCGTTAATCAGACGTACATAATCGGACGTTACAACCGTAAATAAAAAACGATGTGTATGTTTGTTCACGTTTGTTTTTTTAACTAAGGACCAAAAATTCTTTGTTCGTGTTTCGTTCATTTATTAAATAAAAAAAAAACAAACATAAACGAATTTTCTCGTCGCTGACTACGATTTTCGAACGGTTAGCTGAACATTTCAGTTCGTTTACAGGCCCCTACTAACAAATGAAGATAGGTGCTTATGTGGAACAATAAAATTAATCATTTGAAAACTATATAAAATAATGTAATGGCTTTGGAGGCGGTAGTGTGAACAAGAATTTGTATCAGAACTCGAATAAAAACCAGAACCAAAAATCTAGATTAAAAAACACACAGAACCCATACTATGATGCCATTATATTAATGTTTAGGGCAAATGAATAAAAGGGCACCCTACAGAAAACCTGCAAGTATTTCAGAGCCATTGAAATAGGACTCTCCCCTCGTTTTTTAAACATCCTGGAGGCCATTTCAAAGCCTAAACACTAGCAGATCGCATAGGGGAAATCAGAACTTGGACGATTCAAGTTATAATAGATGAAGATATAGAAGTGCAAGAGTATGTGGCACCTCTTCAATACTCTTTCGTGCGCATATTCACTAGGAATAATTTACGCTACACATTTTATCCAAGTAAACAATTGTAAAGGTATATAAATGCAACCCATGCCTAATAATGAGACCAGACTCAAAAAGTGTTGTTGAGAATAGCAGAGAAAAAGTGTAATGGCAACTATTTCTATCTTTAAAACTTAAATAATACACATCGCGCGTCATCAATCTCTTTCGCGCGCATACGACTCTAAGACAAAATTGTTTATTCAAATAAACAACTGTAAGCAAACAGCTGTATAAATAATATGCATGTAGCCTAACCTCGTATTCCTGCAAAAAAAATCAGACTCACGACAAGCTGAACGGAAAAATTGGGAGAGAAAAACTGTGCAATGGTCACACATTTTATATCTCCCAATCTTAACATTAAGCATGTCACGCCACCTGATCCTCTATTGTACGCA
>BQNB010031856.1:0-50000 GCA_026074375.1 Tanacetum coccineum | reverse complement strand
TTTGGACTATGGAGAATCTATGAAAAACATAAACTGGAAAAATGGCTGAAAGGATAAGCAGTTAATAAGGAATTAAACCTAATAAGCTAAAACTGAAAATCAAGCATAAATATTTAAGGGTGCAAAGTATATTGAAAAAAGACCCAGGGCATGTTGGTTTGGTGGTGTGTTAAATCATTGGTGTGTTAAGGGTTTGATGTCACAGGCTTCGAACCTGTGGACACCTTTTTGCTACAAACATTTTTATTTTTCCTTTTTTTATTTGAAAAACCTAAACTTTAGACTAAGATAAGCAACTTTAATAAAGATACTTTATGCTGAGGGATGAAACTTATTAATAAGCTAGTAAAAAGCATTTGAAAATGACAGTTTAGCTTTTAAAACTTATATGACAATAAGCTTAAACTGCTTGGACATTGGGACTAAAAAAACTATAAGAAAAGCAAATAAGCTTAAGATAGCCTAAACCCTAATCCTAATAAGCACTAGTGAATAAAAATAAGCAAACCAAAATAAGCTGAAAGGACTTATTAAAGGCTAGAAAAGAGAACCACTTAAAATAGCCAAACAGGGATTACCACTACTTTCGAAGCTAACCTTAAGAGCTAAAAAGCAAAAGAAATAAGCTAAAAATGAAAACAGCTAAAGGCCTATAAGCTAATAACTCAAGTAAAAAAAAGAATTAAGCAAAATGGAAAAGAAATAAGCATAGAAAAAGGCAGATGAAAATGACTCAGACTAACTGTTGGTTATTGGCTTTTAGATATAAAATGACAGAATTTAAGCTTAGTTTAAGACTCAAAAAGCAAAAATTAAAAGACTCAAAGCTGAAACAGATTTAGACCAAGACCTAATAAGCATAATGGTAAAGAAATAAGCAAAACAAATAAGCTGTAAGAGCTCTAAAGAAGCATATAGACAGCAGACATGAAAAGACTATAGAGGACTTTTGACAAACTTTTTGCTAAAATAAAGTCCAAGCTAAGAGAAAAAGCTTAAAAACTTAAAACAGATTCAGATTTGCACTCAAATAACATATAAAAGCTGGAATTAAGATGATTGAATAAGAAAATAAGCTCAATAAGCATTAAGAAAATGATAGTTTTGAGAAACTGTTCTTTATTTGTTAAAACTGATTGGGACATTTTAAGACTGGATAAGCATCTAAATAAGCTGAACACAGATTAAAACTACTCCTAGACCTAATTAAAACATTTAGAATCTGACTTGACAACCAAAAACCTACACAAGCAGTTTTAACTAAGTTAAAACTGCTTGTGCCAAACACCCCTTTAGACTATGATTTTCAAAATTTAAGCTAAGACAGGCTTGAATAAGCCTTGATTTGTGAAAACAGATGTTGAACGTTAGAATTAAATGACAATTAAGTACAATTTAAGGAAAATAAGCACTAAAACTAACAAGCAATAAAGATAAGCAGTTTAAGCTACATAAAGCAGTTTTAACCAAAACTCAAGGAAATTAATTTCTAAGCTATAAACTTAACTTATTAAACTAAATTTAGGAAGAATAAACATGATTAAGCAAAAAAAGAACTGAATAAGCAAAGTAATAAGCTGAAATTGAAATTAAGCTTATTAGTATAAAATGAACATACCTTAATCCAGCTCAAAAAATGGATAAAACTTAATGCTAAAATCGAGCTAATCTACAAGCCAGCTTATAAAATAAGCTTTGAATAAGCCTATAAGCCCTTCCTTTTTTGGCTTATCATCCTAATTGGCTTATTCAGAAGATTTTAGAGTAAGGAAATGACAATCCTTATTCAGTTAAGCTATAGGTGAGCTTAACTGAATAAGTAACTACTTAAAAAGCAGTGTGAGCTTATTGAGCTTATCAGGGCTTATTAACCAAACACAAACAACATAATTGCATATCAGAGGAATTTGAACACGAATTTAAAATAAAACTTAATTTTATTAATACTTGAAGAAAGTTACAGAACTGAAAAGGAAATACAATTTTAAAAGACAGAAAAGTAAAATAAGCACTAAATAAGCTGAAAAAGAAAAACCTACACTACACTAAATTACCCTACTCCTAGATACCTAATACTGTGTGAATGCTCTCCTATTTATAGTGTTGAGCAAAACCTTCTAGGCCTTGAGGACGCTCCCTCATCTTCAATCCTGACCCTTCAATCACAATCCATCAACCACGCACCCTTGGATCTCCCCCACGTCATAGTAGCCAATAGGAAACCACAGGATTGCCAACGTAGAATAAGTACATGTCAGAGCTTGTCAGGGGATTCTAGAAGTAAGGGACGTGCGTGTTATTTCCCTATTCTTTTGTCACATTTGTGATGAGGGTTGGTTTAACCCTGGTTTGTGTGTGTATGTGTGTCACAGGGTAAATGGGAGGGAAATGGAGTAAAAAGATAAATAGTAATTTGGGTATGTTTGATATGTTTGACTGGATCAGGTTTATAAGGATTGGGCTTTGACTTAAATTTGGGCTAGGACTTATGGATTGGGCTTGTGGTTTTTTTTTAATAAGTATAAGGCTTAAGGTTTGATAAGTATAGATCTTAATGGGCTGACCCGACCTATTAAAATGGGCCTGGGTTGGCCCGTAGAAGATGGGCACGCCTTCGGCTTCGGATTTTCGCCCTCTTTCCATTTCCGTGCTCTATTTTGTCCGGTTTTATCTTTATTTTGTTTTTTTCTTGATATCTGGTACCTACACATACACAAATACAAAAACAAGCATATACATTGCATTTTTCACACGTTTTTGGTTATTTGGGCTCGTTTTTATAATAGAAAGGTATGTGATTAAACACATACCAAAATCACCCATACTAAGCTATTGTCGTGTCCTCACGCAATGTCATAAGTACAAAACTTAGTTAACCAAAACAATTTCAACCCCTTTAGAACTTTTTCGCGAAAGTAGCTAAGTGTTCATTAAGGATTAAAAATTACTAGTTTTGAAAATGCACCCCATTTTACCATTTTTTTGCATATTATTATCATTACATTCATACTATAACTTCACTGAACAAGAAAACACTAAAAGATAAAATTCATCATCCTTGATTTTTTCACCCTCCTTTAAACCAAGCTTTAAAAACGAAATCATTGCTTAATAGAATGTTAAATGCTAATACTATCATAAATGCTAATGTGAATGCATAGCTATTTTCCGCTCCTTTCTCCAAGCCAAGCTTAAAAACGAAATCATTGTTAAATACAAGTTAAGATGCTAACACTACTCATAAAAGTTAATTGTGTATGCATAGCTACTTTCCGCTCCCTTATTCCTAAATCCTCTAAAGATTTTATTATTATTATTTTTGACAAATAAATTAATGTCTTATTCATATAAAGTAAACCCGGTTTAGACCATAATTAGTTTGAAATCCTTTCCTAAAGAGACGATATGGTGAGAATAAGGTCCACATTAAGGTTCTAATTTCGCACGATTTAGGGGTTATCCTATTTAGATAACCCCGGAGTCGAAATTTGGCTTTATTCTTATTATTATTGCAACATTATTAAACCTCGGTCCTTTAAACAACTGAAACATCGGGCGTCCTAACCGACAAGAGCCAGTTGTCTTATTTCGACCTCGGTAATTTCCTCGACCTTTTAGAAGGCTGCAACATTGGTTGTGACCCGGCAAGATGCAACAAACTTTTATCAGTCTCGGATTATTACTATGTGCCTTATTTAGAAGACTGCCACATCGGTTGTGAGTCGGCAAGAGACAGTAAACTTTTATCAGCCTATAGTTTTATTATTATTATTACCTCCACCCTTTAAACGACTACCACATCGGTTGTGAGCCGGCAAGAGGTAGTGGTCTTATTTTGGCTTCGGTTTATTACATAACTATTATTATTATAGCCAAATTTCAAGTCCTGTGGTCTTTTAACTACCTAGACAACGGTAGCGAGCCGTCAGGAATCGGTAGCCTATTTCCTCACAACACTGACAAAACCTCGATGTGTACCTTACTTTCACCAGAAGGAATCTCTACGAAGTGACTTAAACTAAGAATCGCAAAAACCAAAGCAACTTTATTTATTCAACAATTATATAATGTTTATTAAGCTGATGGGAGCAAAAAGCCACAATTAACCTCTATGAGCTCTAAAGAGTTCCAACTACTCTATGTTTAGCATCTAACTTATATAAAACTCTATCATTTCTCGTTCTTTTCAAATTTAAAATTTTTAATAAAAAGATCCACGAATGCTTAGTCTAATAAAAACAAGCTTTGCAAATTTAAAGTCTATCATGGAAACTTGCAAACTCTTGGCTTTTTCAAGCTAGAATTCGCGTTTTAAAGCTTCTTGTATAAAAGACTAGCAAAAGCTTAAATTTATATAAATTAAGGGGCAAGCTAAAGCGCAACATGCTCGATCAAGTCAAAATTTATTCCTTAAAAAGACAAAACTACGTGTCTAAACACTTATTCTATTTTTGAAAAAATTTAAGTTTGGCATATTTTTGCTATTTTTGGTGGAAAAACAAGGTTACGTGAAGACAAGGCAAATGCAAGTAAGATCAAATCAAAAGATCCCCCCATACTAGAACTACACATCGTCCTCAATGTGAGACTGTCACCCCCATACTAATTTCAAGGCATAATTCAAATATTAAAGGGTCTCTACGCAAATCTAAAGTCGTTTATTAATTATGCTAATAGATAAACATTAATCAATAAGATCTAGCATATCAGATTCCCATAAATAATCATGCTAAGGATTGAAGATTGAGTGGACGATGGACAAAACCATGAGCAAGAAAGTCTTCAAAATTCGGGCAATCCTGGACATAAAACACAAAACACGAAACACGAGAAAGGAAGAGGCGAGCCTCCTCACTTATTCATAATTATTATACTAATATACTACTACTAGGGATAAGCAAGGGTTGCCACCCACGAAGCCCTTTTTTCTGTTAACCGAGTCACGAGCCTGACTTGACCCCGGATTCAGTGGTCCATGGGGAAAGTTTGGAGATCTAGGACAACCATTTGTGGTATATCCCCTCTAAAATAGTGTTTTCTATGACTGTTCACCTTGAATTTGGTTCATCGGTTTGAGATAACTCGACGGTTCCATAAGGGAAAACTTGAGCAATGGTGAACGGTCTGGTCCAACGGGTTTTAAGCTTTCCCGAGAAAATCTTTAATGTAGAATTGAAGAGAAGAACTCGATCACCAACGTTGAAGACGCGGTTTTTAATCGTGGAGTCATGAATCTTCTTCATTTTCTCTTTGTAGATTAAAGAGTTCTCGTAATCTTGATCATGGAGTTCATTTAATTCATTCATTTAAACTTTTTGGTGATCACCCGCGGTTTTAAGGTCAAAATTACAATGATTTAAGGCCCAATACGCCTTGTGTTCAACTTCGATAGGAAGATGGCAAGCCTTTCTGTATACGAACTTATAAGGAGTGCACCTAATGGGTGTTTTGAATGCGGTACGGAAGGCCCATAATGCATCATCTAACTTATCGGACCATGAAGCACGATTTTCGCCTACGGTCCTTTCTAAAATACGTTTCAAACCACGATTTGAAACCTCCACTTGTCCACTCGTTTATGGATGATACGCGGTAGAAAGACAGTGGGTAACTCCATACTTAAGCATGACCTTTGCGAATTGGTCATTGCAAAAGTGAGTACCACGATCACTAATTATAGGACGAGGAGTTCCAAATCGGGCAAAAAGAGATTTCAAGAATTTAACAATAACTCGGGCATAATTAGTAAGGAGCGCTTTTGCTTCAACCCATTTAGACAAGTAGTCAATGGCCATGAGAATGTACTTGTTCCCTCGAGAAGACAGGAACGGTCCCATAAAATCAATTCCCTATACGTCAAAGATCTCGCATACTTGAATTGCATTTTGAGGCATTTCATCACGTTGCGAGATTTTGCCTTGACGTTGACAAGCGTCACACCGTGTAACCAAGTCATGGGCATCTCGGTAAATAGTAGGCCAATAAAATCCGGAATCAAAGACTTTTTTAGCGGTGTAGTTGGCACCATGATGTCCCCCGGTGGGTCCATTATGGCAAGCCATGAGGATATCAACGGGTTCTTGGCCGGAAACACATCGTCTAATCATTTGATCTGCACAGATTCGAAACAAGTAGGGGTCGTCCGAAAAATAATGCTTCACATCTTTGAAGAATTTTTTCTTTTGTTGGGACGACATCCCTTTCACAATAAAATTCCCCGCATGGTAGTTTGCAATGTCGGCACACCATGGGGTACTCGAATTACCATGAAAGGTAACTATACCTAGAGTCTCGAGAGGAAAAGTTTTGGTAATTTCCTTGTTCTTAAGAACATCTTGGTGGGGATTTTCAAGTCTTGATTTAGTGGTCGGACGCGGAATTTCCTCGCTCCTTTTTTTATCTCGAGTAAATGACATCAAAATTATTAGAGTAGGTGGAATCCACCAGGCAATCTTAGGTTTAGCATCTTGCTTGGCAAGAAGATATATGAGAGCCGAGTGGTCCGTATACATTATGGTCTTCAACAAGACTAAGTAAGGCCGTAATTTCTCAAAAGCATACACTACGGCTAATAATTCTTTCTCCGTCATAGTGTAATGTGCTTGAGCATCCTTCATGGTCTTACTAGCATAGTGTATAGGCTGAAAATGTTTGGTCTTACGTTGCCCCAAGACTGCACCTACCGCGTAATCACTAGCATCACACATAATTTCAAATGGTAGGTCCTAATCGGAGGCAACTAAAATCAGAGCTTCGGTTAACTTCTTCTTAAGTATATTAAAATGATTACTACAACATTATTTTGAGGAAGGACTGAAATAGGGTTCTTTTTCAAGAAGATGGGTCATCGGCCGAGCTATTTTAGAAAAATCTTGAATAAATCGACGATAGAACCTGGCGTGACCTAAAAAAATTTGAATGCCTTTAACGGGATTCGGATGAGGGAGTTTAGCTATAACATCTGTCGACCTCAATCTCGGACTTTGAAATCTTATGTCTTAGAACAATGCCTTCTTTTACCATAAAATGGCATTTCTCCCAGTTTAGAACTAAATTAGTGTCTTCGCACCGTTTGAGCATTTTGTCTAAATGGGAGAGGCATGAGGAGAAAGAATCCCTAAAGACTAAGAAATCGTCCATAAAGACCTCCATTGTTTCCTCGATCATGTCGTGGAAAATGGCCATCATGCATATTTGGATCGTCGCCAGGGGCCATTACCATAAAGCCGAAGGCTGAGTTGGTAGGCAAACATCCCATAAGGGCAAGTGAAGGTGGTCTTCTCTTAGTCTTGCGGGTTAATAGGAATTTGAAAGTATCTCGAGAAACCATCTAGAAAACAATAGTATTCGTTTCCCGCGAGTCTCTCAAGGCATTTGGTCAATTAAATTGGTAAACGACGAAATGATCCTTTACGAGTGGCATCAGTTAAATTTTGGTGTCAATGCATACACGCCATCCCGTAACTAATCGAGTAGGTATCAACTCTTTTCATCATTTTTCAATTAGGTTTACCACCCTTTCTTAGGCACATAATGAAAACGGGCTAACCCACATGCTATCGGTGGTTAGGATAAAAATCAATCCGGCATTTAAGGGAGTTTGATAACTTCCTTTTTGATAACCTCATGAATTTTTGGGTTAACCCGTCTTTGATGTTAAATTGCCGGTTTAGAGTCATCCTCCATTAATATTTTGCGAGTACAAAATTGAGGGTCGATGCCCTTCTATTATCAGAGAATTTTCCATGTGATGGCATCTTGTGTTGACTTTAAAACCATTTTATAAGGTTGGACCTTCTCATCTTCTTTTAAGTCTTTAGCAATTATGACGGGTAGTTTATCGGTACCCTTCAAAAAAATGCATACTAAGATGAGAAGTAGATCCTCGAGCTTAAGCTCTGGTGGATATCAACTAGAAGATTCTACATTGTAGTTCCTCATATAAGAAGTTCTTTCGGAAGGGTAGAGGAGATGGATGAATCTTCGTTTAATAACTTGTAGAGTAGGAGAAGGTCTTCCCTCCGGATCTAAAAGTTGTTCATCATTAATTCCCGGTGGAATTGAATCATTTGTAAGACAGCTTGATTTTTTTCCAAAATTGAAAGTCTCCTTCCTCAAAAGGAGTGAGAGAGGGGGAGAAGTAGAAAGGATAGGATCTAAAGACGGAGTGGGATTGCCACTCGTAGAACTATCCGAGAATCCGAGCACTTCTTGAGCTACTCCTTCACAAGCTACGTCAGATGACATCCGACTTCGATTAATCGACACAACATCTGATAGGAGTATCTTGAAGTTTTACCAACTTTAATGGTTATGGATTCATCTTCAACTCGGAGAGTTTATTCTTCACCATAAACATCAAATCAAAGCACAGCCATCCTCAAATAAAGGGTCTCTCGAGAATTAACGGAAACCAGGATCGACAAACATAATATCAACGACTACGATGTCGGCCGGGAAAAAGAACTTTCCTACTTTTACAAAGACTGGGTTCTTCGCTCTTGCATATATCGGATGGACTAGTAGTCGATTAGTCTGCAAGTTTCAAGAAATTTCATTTGAGTAGGAGTAAAGTTCAGGGAGTGAGAGCTTTCTTCCATATGGAAAGAGGATCTTGTTGATGCTTGCACCAAGATCGGCCAAGGCTAAGCATTCAACTAACTCTGGAAAATCACATGGAATAAGAAACTTGCCGGGGTCTCTAAGTTTTTCGGGCAACTTTTTTAGGATAACCGCCAAACAATTCTCATTCACCGATGTTTTGGCTAAGTCAAATAATTTTTCTTTGTTATTTAAGAGACTTTTAAACATTGAAGCAAATTTCGACATATGAGTAAGAGCATTCCGCGTAAACTGTAGCGCGAATGTAATTCCCTAAAAAGTTTCAACAATATTTCGAAGCTTCGTTATCATCTTTTTCATTGAGCTTTCGTTTGTTGGCTCTAGAAGGATAAGGTATACACTGTTTAAGCTTAGGAGCAACAACAGGCTCATCAATCGGAGATTGAATTTGGACTACCGGAGGTTAGATGTTTTTAGTACTTGGAAGCACCGTATCCTTTGTCACCTCGGGTTCCCGTTCCACCACCTTAAGAAGAGAAGAAGACAGGGGTGGAATTAGGGGGTCAATATAAGAAATGCACTTCGGGTTGGTGATTGCTTTTCAAATCACTCTCGGGTTAGCAACCGGCGTTTGCTAAGGAAGTGAACCCGAACACCAAAGTAGCATGCGGATTCTTTTCATAATTATACCAAACATGTTATTAAGTACTTGATGGTTAGGAATTTGTTAAAAAAGGTCATTTGCGTTTGGCAATGTTTTTCTATTACCGAATCATTCGCCTTTATGTTGTTTGAAAATATCCACTAGTGTACAACTTGTGGTTTATGAATCGGAGCTTGATAAGCCAGAGCTTGATAATTTGGGATTCCTTGATTAATTCCTCTGTTTTGATTGTAACCTTGATTGTACCGGGTTGGATTATTTTGCACATTCGGTTGAGCAAAACCTGGTGGTCGGAATTTGGTTAACTACACTTTAAGTCTGTATCTGGTATTTCCTTGATTATAGTTTACTGCGGCTGCTAAAACATGTAACACCCCCAAAATGGGTCGCAGCGAAATATGATATTTCGGGGGTATTACTTCATAGATCAATAGCACAAGATATGAGAACGACCTCTAAAAGAGTCGTTTAAAAACTGATACATTGGATTTCATAAATGGTTTGTTACAAAAGCCCATAGGCTTAAATTGTTCAACTTGAAAAGTAAAGATTTCACAACTACCCATAAAACCACCCAAACCTCATCCAAATGTAAACCCGCATGTAACTATCTCTTTTTTCTTCTAAAAGATATAGACTTCAAAAGTGAAGTCCATCATTGTAACCTTGACTTGGCACACCCTTATTATACCTGTGAAAACATGTTTTGAAACTGCAACAATCATGTTGGTGATTTATAGGTTTATAAATTTAATGAAAGGCGGTTAGAAGGATTTCCCTGTATAAAGCAAACAATACAATATCACCAAAAATGTATTACGAAATTGCACTCAAGCCTCATGGCACCAAAAGCTAAACAATGTTTGGTAAATCAAATACATATGAATGATTATTGCCAATGTAGATGTTTCAACCCGTAACATCCATGATTCCAAAATGGTAACGTTGTCGTTTTCAGGCCAGCCGATAAACTAGCAAGCGCTACTTGCCCGAACGGGGATGTTAATCCCAAATAGATCTATTCATATCATTCGCGCTTACAATCTAGTAATTAACAGTTCATGATGATGGGCATAGTGACTTATAGCTACTTAGGCAAACTCGCAATATTTGAATTAAAATGTACTTGCATCCATTTTGTAAAACAAACACGATCTCATCCTCGAGATTTGATAAACGATTTAAAAGAGTAAGATAGGGACTATAAACTCAGATCAAGTAATGATAACAGAATAGCAAGGTAGTGGCATGAAAAACTATGCAATAGACTTTATCCGCAACCTATGTAAAAATAATACATATTTACTAAACGGAAAATATAAAACTAAATATTTACAATTCGACCCTAGTGTGTGCTTGAGCTCCATTTAAAATAATGGCGTTTGAAAGTAAATTCTTATGTTAAAGTGGTCAACTTTATTGGGTCAATGCGTTCAAAATATAAACACGTAATTTACGATATTGGACTTTTTGGAAACTAGGTCACCGATACTCTAAAACATTAGTTTAGTTCGGCCCTTGGTTCAGTCCCTAAGTGCATCAAATAAATCGGCTAAGTTGTGACAAAACTAAAACAAATGTGTTAGAGAAAAAGTTAAGTTTTATTTCTAAAATCCGTGTGACACACGTAAAGTTTTAGGATAAATTTTCAGATTCGTTACTTAACGAAAATGTCAAATAATAACAGGTTTAAGAACCTGACTAGGTCATCTATAACTTTCGCCTTTTAAGTTTTACCCTACGAGGTCGTTTAATGGGTTAAAAACAGGGCCAAACATGTGCGTGTCGCTAGGACAGTTTTCCAGACTTAGAAAAATAATAGAAGTTTATTTCAGGCAGGTGCTGATTTTGCTAGTGGTCAGTGTTTTGGGCCTTAGTTGTGCCCTTCGATACTAAAACTTTAGGATGACCATTAAAAAATACCTTAGTAAACTAGGCCTGGTCTATTTTAATTTATCTTTTATGAGTTTTGAGTGTCGGGGTCGTTAACGGGGTCAAAAGTGAGGCTAAAGGTAGGCGTTGCTCGTGGGTAGACTTGACCAGTTGCACCCCAGGTGTTCGACATAATGTCCACACCTGTGACGAACAACCAACATCCTATGCGATTTGGAATTGAGTTTCTAAACGGGTAATGAAACTGGTTTTTATTCCAAATTTATGATGGCACTTAAGGCCTTTATAAAACATTTAATTGGTTCGTTATTGTCATTTGGGTATAAATGTCACACTAATTCAAGAAAAACATCACGTTGTTTTATTTTCAAAGCAGTGGAAAAGAATGGCAGTTTATGCCGCTTACTTTAAGACTTCTAATTCGTCAATACTTTACGAAATTTAGTTATTCCAGGGGCAAAACAATCCCTTACGCGTCCTTTATGAGTAATAATTAGGTTTTGATTTTATACTCAACTCCTAGTGGTAGAATAATGCACTCAAACCTACAGGGGTGGGCTGCGTTCTCTTGTTTAACGGGTTAAGCATATGTGTTTTCTTTCTAACCAACTAATGAGTTCGAGCTACAAACGGCTGATATATCTAAACCTATTACCCTCGCATAATCAAGGCCATGTTTCATTAACCTCTTACAAGTTTTATGGGGTTTTATTATAATTTCGACATATATCAGAAAATGACAAACGAGTTTTGTTTTTAAAGATTTTCAAGCACACACTAATGACATATAGTTTGCATATTAAAGATAATTAATAAGGAGTGATAGCTCACAAAACGCAGAGATGAACGCAAAAGAACTTGGCCCAAAGAGAGTGATGAAAAGGCAAAGTAGGTTTCTTTTACCCCACATGTATACAAAGACAAGACACCCAACAAGTGATTATTTGCAACTTTTTGTACCCCTTTTAACCATGAACCCACTTGCACGTTTGCTGCCTTGATGTCGTCGATTAATAGGGAACGAAACCAAAGAAACCAGTTAGGGTTTCTTGGGATTTAGGGTTTGTTGTGATGGGTGATGTCGTGATGTTTCTTGTGTCGTATGGGTGCCGAAACTACCAAGGATTTTTAAGGACAAGAGGGCAATGGTGAAAGGAGTAGGGTTATGAACCTGATGGTTTGTATTCTTTATGCTTTCTTTTCTTGAGTTTGCAAGAAGCAGGAAGTCCTCTTTTTATACTCAAATAGAAGTGCATGTAAAGTGCCCATCCTTAAGGTCATGTTTTTGTGTTAACCCCTTTATAGCAAAGGACTTTTAGGTTTATACATGGTTAAGGAATAGTGAAATAAAGGTGGTTACTGGTTGGTGGGGCGTGGGAGGCAAATACCAGGAAAACACAACCCAAGTTTATCATGTGACCTTGTAGAGTTTATAAAAGGAGCTAAGGGCTTTATCCAATAGGTATTAGGGTTATTTTAAGGTTGGATTTTTGTACATCTTTTCTAGTTAATAAGAGAACATTTCTGATTGATGAAGTTGCATAGATGTACATGTGTTTTTTTATCTATCTTTTGGGTGATATGTTTTTAATTTTCTATAAATTTTAGGTTAATGGTTTAAGTACTTTTATCGTATGCATTAAAAAAAGGAATTATAAGACTTTATTTTTGTTTACCTATTAGAGATAAATGCTTATTTACGGTGAACGGATAGCATACACACGCTTATGTTAGATAAATCGTAGAGAAAATGTTACTAGAGTTGTTAGTTCAACGTAGTATTATACACGTTCTTAGAAGGTCTTGGTTAAATTTACTCATTAAAATTTTAAGCTAGGACGAGGTTAAGTAAGAAAAAGTAAACTTGTATACACTATATTTAAGAAAATGATGGAATAATTGTAGTCGTGTACATGACCTACAAAAACACGAGGTGTTATGTCCTTTAACCCCGTTAAATGAGCCTTGTCCTCAAGGCTTAAGACACGGCACTTGACGACGGTCCAGTCTTGGTGAAGAGATGTGGGTATTTCTGCTTGAATTGATCTTCTCGTTCCTAGGTAAACTCAGGACCTCATTTAGAGTTCCATCTAACTTCTACTGGTTCTTCTACAAAGTGGAGTTTGTCATCAACACGTAGTTCTTCCAACGGAATCACAAGTGATTCATCGGACAAACACTTCTTCAGATTTGACACGTGAAACATGTTATGAACTCGGCTTTTTTTGGTGGTTGGCTTCAAGTTTATAGGCAACTGTTGTGACTCTCTCGATAACTTGAAACGGGCCCCCCGACCATAAATAATCCTAAGGGTTTCTTTTTAACTTCCCCCGTTTGCCAAAATGCACAACTCCTTTCCAAGGTGAGACTTTTAACATCACCCTGTCACCAACTTGGAATACCATTGGTTTACGTCTAATGTTTGCATAGATCGTTTATCGGTCACGAGCGGCTTGGATTCTGTTTTTGATTTGAACGATCTTCTCGGTGGGTGGTTTCATGAATTATTGCAGGACCAGTAAGCTGAGCATCTCCAACTTCTGCCCAACACACGGGTGATCGAAACTTTCAGTCCTCAGTGACTCAAACGGTGTTGACCTTTTTGCCTGGTTTAGTAACTTTTGTTATGTATAAGGAGTTTTCCACTTAACGTTAAAAGTCCTCCCAATACTTTTCCAATGTCTAAACACGAGTAAGGGCGCGTTATACATGTATTTCATAAAAAGTTCTGGATAGTCCTTTTCACTTTGACTGTCATTTTTGGGGATGATAGGCCAGTTCTAATGTCTCCAATCGAGTTTCCATTGCTTATTAAAGTGGCTTTCCAGATATTGTGGATGTGAATTACCATCAACGTTCGAAGATAATAGAATGGCACCATGTCAGGTGACTACTTCCTTCATGTAAAGCTTCATTAACTTCTCCATGGGATCCATTTCCTTCATTGGTAGGAAGTGATCATATTTGGTAAGACGATCATGATTACCCAAATGGTATCATAACCGTTTGTCGTCTTTAGGGAGTTTAGTGACAAAAAATCCATGTTGATTTTTTCTCCCATTTCAATTTTCTAGTAATCTCCTGGTTGGACTAGCAAACCAGAAGGTTTTTGATGCTCTGCTTTGACCTTAGAACAAGTCAAGCACTTGCTAACATAAGTGGCAATATCTGCCTTTATGTTAGGCCACCAATACAACTGCTTTAAGTCCTGGTACATATTGTAGGGAACACGAATGATATAGAAATATTTTGACTTAATGGGATTCTTGCATTGATTGAGTCTTTAGTTCACCAAAGCACGGTACCCAACTACTGTGGTTAAAATAGAGTTTCCTGTCAGCACGGGGTTTCTAACTTTTCCTTTGGGAGGTCTTTTCTGAGCATGCCTCCAACATCTTCAGCACTGAGGTTTTCTGGCTTCAATGCTTCGGTCTGAGCTTCTAGGATTTTCTTGGGAAGATTCAAACCCATTGTCATAACTAAGGCTCGAACTCTTAATGGTCTAGACCGTTCTTGCTGCTTCAACGCTTCAAGCAAATCGTTTGCCTTTCCCCGGGTGATAACGAATGTCGCACTCGTAAATCTCCTAAGCAACTTCCAACCAATTCCGTTTTGACTCATGTTCAAACTCTTTTTGATCCAGGATATGTTGTTAAAACTCTTGTGGTTGATAAATACGGTGCACCTTGTTCCTTATAAATATTGTACTTCACATCTTAAGACGACGTACACCTACAGCTCTAAGTTCCAGATCATGAGTTGTTGCTATGTTTTTCTCATGGATCTTCAGTTGTCGAGAAGCATAGGCTTAGAACTTCTCTCATTTAGCATAAGCACGGTACCCAAACCCTTATGCGACACATCGCAATAAACAACAAAGTTTTCTGATCCTTTAGGCAAGGCCAGAATATGTGCGCTACACAGCTTTCATTTAATTAATTGAAATATGGCTTCCTCCTTCTCTCCCTAGTCAAACTTCACATTCTTCTGAGTCAGCTTAGTCATTGACTTCGCTATCTTGGATAAGCCTTCAATGAATCTTTTGTAATAGCCGGCAAGTCCTAAAAATTGGTGGATCTTTGTCAAAGTTTTAGGAGACGCCCAATCTTTAATTGACTCGATCTTTGCTGGGTCTCGTGATGCCTTTACTATCAAATTTGTGTCGAGGTAAGAAAAACTGTAGTTTGGAATCTAAATTTCTTCAATTGGAAAAATTTTGCGTATCAACTCCTCTTTCTTACGCAAATCCAAATTTAATTGAGAGGCTCTTCATGCTCTTCCTTGTTCTTTGAATATATTTGTATATTCATCGAATATTTAATAAAGACAATCACAATTCTACTTATCCAAATAAGTTTGAACACCGATTCATGAGGTCCAATAAATACCGCCGGTGGCATTTGTTAAACCAAAAAAGCATTACTTGAAATTCATAATGCCCATAACGCGTCCTAAACGTGGTCTCGGGGATGTCTTCTTCGCGAACTCTCAACTGATGGTAACCTGATCGTAAGTCAATTTTCAAGTAGACACTCGACCCTTGAAGTTGATCGAACAAGGTCATCTTTCTAGGAAGTGGATTATACGGGTTCTTCACCAGTTAACTTGTTCCAATTTTACGATAAGCGATACACTTGCGAAACGATCCTCTTTCTTCTTGACGAGAAACAAGTACTGGTCGTAGGCTCCCCAGGGTGAAGAGCTGGGTCTTATAAATCCTTTGTCGGATAGTTCTTAAAGTTGTTCTACCAGTTCTTTCATTTTGGACGGTGCTAACTGATAAGGCGCCATGCTACAAGTGCAGCACCTGGTACCAAATCAATTTGGAACTCTACTTGTCGAACTGGTGGAATACCTGATAATTCTTTTGGAAAAACTTTAGGGAAGTGTCTAACAATTGGCACTTCCTCAAGTCGCTTTCCCTCTGACTTGTCTTTGGTTTCCTTCATGGTAATGTGTGCTAAAAATACATCACATCCCTTTTTGCAAATACTATTGTGCTTTAGTGCACGAAATGATATTTAGTCAGGATTCTTCCCTTTGGTTGGTTCCACATTGCCTTGAAAATTAACCATCTCTCTTCCAGACATATACTCGTACATCTTCTCGTACAATTATATCACTCCATGATTATGTTGGTAAAACCAGTCCATTCCAAATATTCATATCAAAACTACCGATTGGGACTGGTATAAGTCGATGTTGAAAGGGTTGGTTTCCATGTTGTTTGGGTGCATGCACACGTATTATTGGTGTTAACTCTATTATTTTCACTCGGCGCTAATTTCTACATCATAATGACTTTCTAACGTAGTGGGGATAATGTTAATCAAGGTACTAAAGGTATTAGATACAAAGCTCCTATCCTTTTTGTAGAAGAATCTTGGTTCAACCAAATGTCACATATAGTAAAAGGCATAGGTGAGAAATTTGTGTTTCTTTTTTTCTTAATGAATGTCATGAAATGACAATTTTACCCTTTAATCCAAAATGAATACTCCACACACCTGCAACAAACTCATTCAAGCTTTTACGTTAATACCAAATCCACCTTGCAACTTTTTTGAAGAACTTAACATCATAAATTGGATCTAACAATGTTTATCAAAATAAATATCTAACAATGTTTATCTAAATCTTATGGCCACCAAGTTAAATCAAACCCAATTTAAAAATCAGATCTTTATAAATATAAAACCCTAATTTAAACAACATGATGGCATCGACTGCACTAAAAACTTGGAGGCGGCAAAGGCAACGACAAGAGCATCGCGGGCAAGGAGAGACGACAAGAACGTCGCCAACGAGAAGGAGCGGTGGCAAGAAGGTGAGGGGACAATCGTCGAGCGAGAAAGAACGACGGCGGACTAATCTTTGGTGGGAAGATGATGGGACAATTGTTGAACGCCGGTGCCAGCGATGTAGTCACTGAATAGAAGAGCAGATGGAGTGAAGTGGATTTTTGTTTTTAGGTAAAAGAAACAATAAAGAAGAAAGGGTATATATGTAAAGAAGGGTCCTAGATGTAGAAGACCCCTTTTTTACTCCCTTTTACATCTAGGAATCATGGCTACAATAAGTTAAAAAGAAATACCCATTTTTCCTGTTTCTATCTTGTTTTATTTCTAGCTAGGACAATAAGTCAAAAAGAAACAAGCCCTTTGATTTTTAACCCAAAAACTTTATAAAAACCCAACTTGAAATTCTTGAAACCCTAACTTAAATCTTGAAATCCAAACTTGAAAACACCTTGGAACACCTTAGATATGAACCTTCAACACACTAGTATGCTTGAAATATCAAGAAAATAGAAAACAATGGAACCCTTTTATGGCTTATTTTGAGTCGTGGGTTTTGAGGAAAGAAAAGTGAGATTTGTTTTGTTTTTGCAAGTGATGAATAGAAGTGAAGAAGCTAGTTGCTTGCACCTATTTATCTAGGAAATATCTAGTAGACAAAATCACTAAGGAAGGTAAGGAGGTGTGGGCTTGTGTAAGTAAAAGATGGGACATGAAGTGTGTAAGTGTTGGTGTAAGAAGTGTTGAAAAGAATGTACCAACTAGTTGTTAAGTGTATATCTTAATGTATATCTTGGTATTATTTTGTGTCTAATACACATATAGGGACGGTTGGTTTGCATTTAGGGGGAAGGAAATGTTTAATTTTTTATAAGGTATAAATATTGTAGGTATTGGTAAAGGTGGTATAACCTTTACATGTGTGCATGAAAGCTCATAACGCGAAACGTAAGTGTTTTACGTAAAGTATAAAAATAAAATAAGAAAAGTTATAAATTATCTTCGTAATAATTATATAACACTTGATTGACATAAACTTTTATTTGTCTAATGTTGGTTTACGCTAATTGTTGATTTTTGATTTACGCGATTTAACTTAACGGTTGAATTTAAAGTAAACACGTAAATGTTTAAAGTAAATAGTTTTGACTTTATTGACGTAAAATGACCTGAAAATGTGGATTGTCACATTCATAAATCTAGAGTTAAATGGGTGGTATAGGGAGATGAAAATTTGAAATTCTTTGATGGCCTTATTAACTCTAGAAGAAAATCTTAAATGGTCCAAGGAATCATGCTTGATGGTGTTTGGAATTCCAAACCTAAGGACATCAAATCAGCTTTTCTTGACTTCTACAAGGATAAGTTTAGTTGTCACGACTCCTCGGTTTCCTTCCCTCCAATGTTACCGGCTCATCATCTTAGCATTGTTGATCGGGATTTTCTCGAATCCATGGTCTCTATGGATGAAATTAAGGCGGCGGTTTGGGATTGTGGTAGAAAGCTTCAGGGTCGGATGGTTACTCTTTCATGTTCATTAAAAAGTTCTGGGATCTTTTAAAGCACGAAATTCAGTCAATTGTGGTTTGTTTTTTCTCTACTGGTACGTTTCCCCAAAGTTCAAATTCAGCTTTCATTACGCTTATTCCTAAAGTGTTTAACCCTTTGTTTATCAAAGACTATAGACATATTTCTCTTATTGGCATTCATTACAAGATTGTGGCTAAAATCCTTGCTAATAGATTATCCAAGGTCATAGACTCTATCATTAGTCCCGAGCAACCGACTTTTATTACGGGAAGGCAAATCCTTGATGGCCCTCTTATTCTTAGTGAGACTATTGATTGGTATAAGAAACGTAAAAATAAAATTATGTCATTCAAAGTTTATTTTGAAAAAGCCTTTAATTTTGTGAGCTGGAGGTACCTTGATTATGTCTTGATAAATTGGGCTTTGGTATTAAATGGCGTAATTGGATTAAAGCTGGATTAGCGCCGGCTAGGACTTAAATTCTCATTAATGGAAGTCCTACATTAGAGTTTTCTTTAAAAAGAGGTTTGAGGCAAGGGGATCCTCTCTCACCTTTTCTATTCATTATCGTTATGGAGGGTGTTCATATGGCTCTTAACGATGGTTTAGCTGCTAATATGTTTCATGGTACCAAGGTCGGTTCCCCAGGTATGCACATTTCTTATCTCTTTTACGCAGACGATGTTATTATCCTTTCTGAGTGGAATATAAATGATATGGAAAATATTATTTGGATCCTCAATATTTTTTACATTGCTTCCGGGCTTAAGATTAATATTCATAAATTTCATGTATATGGAGTTGGGGTTTCCTCTAATGAGGTAGAGATCATGGCTTCCTACATGGGATGTGAAGCTGGTTTCTTCCCTTTCACTTATCTTGGTTTACCTATTGGTTTAAATATGAGTTGTATCGCGAGTTGGCAGCCTCTTATTGACCGTTTTAAGGCTAGATTATCGGGTTAGAAGGTCAACCTTCTCTTCATTGGTGGCCGCCTTACTCTTATCAAATCTGTGCTCGGTAGCCTTGGTAATTATTATTTATCTATTTTCAAGGTCCCCGAAATGGTTGTTAAATCTCTCAAAAGTTTACATGCTTCTTTCTTTTGGGGTAGCTCCGAGGACTCCAAAAAGCTTGCTTGGGTTAAATGGTCGAATATTCTTGCCTCCCTTGATAAAGGAGGTCTCAGCGTTGGCAATCTTAAAGCGTTCTGTTGTTCCCAAACTTGGATCTAATGCCTTAGCTTGTAAGGTTATTGTTACCTTGGATAAATCCAAACTAACAATGAGAGAAACTTTGTTAAGATGTTTCACCAAAGGTTATGTGAAATATAACTTTAATGATCAATATGAATAACATGAAATGATGAACAGTTAGTTAAACAAAAAGCTTTAATATTATTGATGTAATAATATGAGTACTCAACCAGTACTAGGGTTTACACAACCTTAAAGCTATGAGATAATATATTTTAGATTGATATTGAAGATGTATATGTGTTGAATGAGATGTGTAACTAGATGCCCTATGATTTCCTTTTATACACTAAGGGTAGTTCTAATGGGCTTACAATATTTTATATATGTATTAAGTCAAATGTATTAAAATACATTGACTAAGTACTTAATACTTTCAAAATATTTAGTCAAAATCTCAATCAACATTAATCTCTGTCAATCCGTCATTAACTTCAGTCTTCTGTTTAACTAATCAACATTAATTTTAGTCAATTAGCATTAACTTCAGTCTTCTATTTGACTAATCTGCATTATCTTTAGCGGCAACATTAACTTCAGTCTTCTATTTGACTAATCAGCATTAATTTCAGTAGCAACATTAATCTTGAACCAGCAGTCTTAAGTCCTTCAACAGTCTTAAGTTAGTACTGGCAGTACTAACTTACTCTAGTAGTACTAACTGATTAATACTGGTAGTTGTTACTGTATGCAGTACTAAGTTTTGATAAGTTTAATTACCAAACAATCCTCCCCTAAACTTGTGATTTACCTTCAAATCTTAAGTTTCTTGAATTAAACTTTCTGTTTGAGAGGGGATTCTTTTCAAAACACTTCATCTTCTTGTCTTTCAGCCTTCATGAATATTAATTTTGAAGAAGTTCTTGAATTAAACCTTCTACTCTAGAAATCCTTTGCCTTTCTTCTTTTATTTGTCTTTCTGACACTTCCTTTGATGGTCACTTAAGTTTCAGCAGCAATATCATCAACTTTTGCACCAACAGTAGTAATTTCTGCATCAAATTCTTGATCATGCTCATGCCTCCCCTGAGTCTGTGCATCCATCTGAACCAAAGTGATCTTCATCAATTTGAGTATTTTTCCTCCCATATTTGGATGGATCCTACAAATAATCTTCTCTATGGGAACCCAAGCTATCACAGACTCGAATTCTTCCCTTGTGCATCAATGTAATCAAATCTTTACACAGTCATTGATGCATTGTTATGGAGACTTTGATCTATTACTATATTCTTTGGTTCCCTAACCCCAACATGTTGAAGCCTTAACATCATTATGTACTGCTTTTGCTTAGCAACATTAATTGTTTTTCTCCCAGACCTCATCAAAATAGCTTGTGGAATCATATTTCTTTTTGGATTGGGGTGAGTTATTTTTGTTGGATATAGTGATGATTCGCCCTCTTTAAATTGTTCCCTTAATGTTTAACTTGTTTTTGATCATTAACATGTCTCTTGTGTTTACATGTATACTGCAGGTGTTCAAAACTTCCACATATATAGCAGGCTTTCTTGATCATCACAAAGTCACTTCCTAGCTGTTAGGACTTCTGATTATTCCAGTTCCTTTGATTTCCCCTAGGCCTTTGTGACCTGTACATTTCTGCATACTTCACAGTTGGTTTCCAAGACTTTTCAGTATTATTAACTTTAGAGACACTAGGACAACTAGTTTCTGTTACAAACCTGATCATAGGTTTTGATACAACATTACCAACTGATCCTCCTTGTTCAGAGAAAGAGGTACTATTACTTTTACGTAATTTCCTTTCGCCTATCACTTACATCTTTTGACACATCATTACTAGTGTAGGGCCAATTTCAATTAGTAACAGTATCATCAACAAACTAGGCAAACCCATTCCAAGACAGTATCTTTTTTAAGGGTGAATTGACTTGTTCGGGGAGGGGTGGACAACACTTTACTCATTAATATCCCCAGATCCCTTCTTATCTTTATCTTGTCTTTGATTCCCTAAGAGATCGTCTAGATCTTTTGAAGCATTTCTAAAATTTTCTAATTTATGATCTATGCTTTCTTTTTCTTTCTTTACTTCCTCAAACTCATTTCTAAGATATTCAATTTTATTATCTTTAATCTCTATATCTCTCTCAAGAACTCTAATTTTTTCACAGAATTTAATTTCATTTTCTTTAATTCAACTTATCTAGCCTCAACTTGTGATAAACCTTTTTTGTAGTTATCAGGTCAGTCTCACAATCACTAAGTTCTTATTTAACTTTGTAACTTTATTGTTGAGTTTTTTGTGTTTTCCTACATGATTTAGAACAAAAGGATTCATCACTATACCTCATTATTCTGAACTGAAAGAACTTTTGATGATGGTATATGCATTAATGCATAGTTTGTAGGATGCTATTCTTTGCTTATCTAAGCTTTCTCACAAGCTCTGATACACTTGTTGTTCCCATAACTTGAATCTAATGCTTAGCTTGTTAGGTTATCTGTTACTTGGATAAATCCAAACTACAATGTGAGAAACCTTGTTAAGATGTTTCACCAAAGGTTATGCGGAATCTAACCTTTAATGATCAAGAAGAATAATAATGAAATGAATGGAACAGTGAGTTACACAAAAAGCTTTAATATTATTGATGTAATAATACGAGTACTCAACCAGTACTAGGGTTTACACAACCTTAAAGCTATGAGAGAATATTATTTCAGATTATATTTGAAAGATGGATATGTGGTGAATGAGATATGTTACTAGATGCCTTGGATCTCCTTTTATCACTAAGGAGTCCTATTGGGCTTACACTATTTTCTATGTATTTAGTCAAATGTATTTATTACAATTGACTAAGTATTTAAATATTTCCAAAATATTTAGTCAAATTCTCAATCAGCATTAATCTCTTCAATCATCATTAACTTCAGTCTTCTGTTTGACTAATCAACATTAATTTTAGTCAATTAGAATTAACTTCAGTCTTCTATTTGACTAATCAACATTATCTTCAGCAACAACATTAACTTCAGTCTTCTATTTGACTAATCAGCATTAATTTCAGCAGCATCATTAATCTTGAACCAGCAGTAGTAACTCTATAACCAGCAGTCTTAAGTCCTTCAACAGTCTTAAGTTAGTACTGACAGTACTAACTTACTCTAGCAGTACTAACTGATTAATACTGGCAGTTGTAACTTGTGAGCAGTACTAAGTATGATAAGTTTAATTCCCAACACGTTCAATATGTCTATTTTATTGAAGTGGAGATGGCGTCGTTTCCATAATCCGAATGCTTTATGGGTTCATGTGGTTAAGGTGGTTCATGGTGATGAAGCAGGTATTGATATTAAAGGCTGTCACACTAATGGGGTCTGGGCTAGCATTGTCGGGTCGATTTTTCACCTTCACTCGAGTGGTATTGTGCCCCTAAACTCCATTCGTTTTAAGGTTGGTGATGGCTCTTCCATTCGCTTTTGAAAAGATACCTGGTTAAGCGACGATCCTCTCTATATTGGATATAACAGATTATATCACATGGAAAAAAAAAGATTGCTTTATTCAACAACGCATTGCAAATGATTCTTGTTTTTGGGATTAGAGTAGACCGGTCAATATGGGAAGAACAAAAGCTGAATTCGACGCCCTTATTTTTTATATCACCAGAGCTTGTTGATTATGATACTTGCATTTGGAGTCTTTTTCATGACGATAAATTTTTGGTGAATTTGGTTAGGAAGCATATTGATGAGCTATCTCTCCCTTCCTTATCTCAAAGTACCCGATGGTGTAAGATTATCCCTAGAAAAGTTAACATTTTCATGTGGCGGATGTTTTTAGATAGGCTCCCAAATCGTTTAAACTTATCTTTTCGAGGTCTAGACATTGATTCGATTATGTGCCCGGTTTGCAACGTTTATGTGGAATCAAATGCCCAAACTCTCTTCTCTTGTGACACAGCTTTTGCTGTTTGGCATCTCGTTCGTGTTTGGTCAAGTTCTATGTTCCCTTCCTTTTCCTCATGTGGCGCGTGTGATCTTTGGTTTCAGTCATGACACGCCTCAAAGGAAAAGAGGGACCGCGCTTACGCCATCTTTGCTGCATCCTGTTGGACCTTATGGCGGTTTAGAAATAATATCACTTTCAACTCTCACTCTCTGAGGAAAAATGATATCTTCGATCATATTTGTCTTGTTTATTTGTCATGGCTTAAATTTAGAGGCAATCTTTGTATTAGCTGGAACGATTGGTTGCAATCGCCTTTGTAACTCTCTAGCGCCTTGCTAGTATTTTTATATATATCTTAATACGCCGTTCCAAAAAATACGTGCATATAACTAGTAGTATTAGAGCATCTAAATGGGTAAACCAACTAAAGATTTTTCATTGTTAGAAAAAGTTTTTTGAGGGGGTTTTTCTCATTGCAACAAAAGCTTTTTAGAAAGACTTGGTAAACGTAAAAGCTATTGCTATTTAATGTGCATTGCAATAAATGACTTAAATGCAAAAAACTATCAAAAACTTTTTGCATTGAAGATGCTCTTTTTTTAGGAAAAAACAATTTATATAGATAAAGAGAAACTTCAACAATGTTGAAGTTAAAATTACAGACACTTGATCACAAATTCTTAAGTCAACAACAAAACTAGATAACAAAATCTGATACACAAAACAAACTTCACATGAGCTCCCAAGGTTGATCAATCCAAATGTGATATCGTGAAGCATGACACACTTTTTGCTCAACTGCACATTGAAATATTTTTCTTTCAAAGATGGTTACCGCTTTGGACCAACAAAAGAGCTTATCATTGAATGTCGCCTCGTTTTTTGCTAACCAAATTTGCCAAATAGCATAAGGACCAATTAATTTCTAAATTTTGCGAAAGTTAGCAGGCATACCTTCACTCCAATCTTGAACAAATTCTGATATTGAACTCGGCAATACCCAAGACATGTTCCACCATCTTAACAAACTACCCCAAAACAGAAACGCCCATTTGCAATGCAATAACACGTGTTCAACATATTCAGTTGCTGAACCGCACCAAAAACAAGATGCAAGATTGATATCTGCTATGATGTTTCTATGAAAAAGTAAATGTTTTATTGGTATTTATTGGTGGCAAACTAACCAAGTGAAGCGTTGAATTTTTGAGGGAACACCCTTTGTCCACATAAATCTAAGGGTACTACTAAATCTACCAAAAAAAATGTAGTCAACTGGTCAAACATATAGGAATTCACATTTTCTTTTTTCTAAGTTCGTTTTATCGATGCATGAAAAAAGAGGTCAATATGTTGGGTCCTATAAAGCTGCCACCATTTAAGAGGTGGTAACATTTTTTTTCTGAAACTAAATCTAATTAATTATGATTTTTAGGAAATTACAATTTTTAACAAACAACTACCCAACTAATATAATTAATTACACCTTAAACCAGATTAATCCTGTATATAAATTGTCACAATTTAATTTTTAAAATCATTAAGTTTAAAAATTACATCCAGTGAAACTTCTCTAGCAACAACTCATATTTTTAGCAACTCATTCAATAAAATACATACACCATCAAAGAAAACTCTTCAAACATGTAATGAAACTTACCTATTGAACTTATTAATGTCTAACAACGATAATTAATACTCCGTAGTGGTTGTGTTATTTTTTGTTACAAGGCAATTTGAAGTCTGGGTTGCATCAATTGAAAACTTAAAATATATCATTTCAAGGTACTTTTTTTATCATTATTTAATATATGTACTTACGTTTACAACATGTGCATGTGTGTATGGCATTACTTTGTGTTATTTTCATTCAATATTGTCCATTTTTATATATTAACTTTGATCACTTGCCTTCCTTTAATATTGTCTATCTTTTTTATAGAACAATGTACACCTACATAATATTTTTATTGTTGTAGTACTTAATTTAAAATATGAATATTATACATGATTGTTTGTTCTAATATTGTTTTACAGGAATTTTTTTCTTTGGTGATACAAGACAAATGTCATTTTTCGGTGAAAACAACTCAAATGGAAGCACCGAATCTTTTATGTATATGTCGCCATTTTTAACCAATCAGGTAAAACAATCTTTCACTTTTATTTCTTTTTATTTCATGATTTTAGTTACGTACTTATATAACAAATTAAAATATAAAATGATCTCACAGTACTATATACTCGTGATTTTATTTATATTTTCGTTTTATTTACTGTGGTAGATATCTTGCAAGTGAACATCGTCATGTATAAAAATGAATTTAATTTCAGGTCTTTCACTCTCACGAAGATTTAAAAGATTGGGCACAAACCAAAGCACGCTGTCTTGGTTATGTTATTATAACTCAAAGATCATACACGGACATAAGGGGTTTTTTGTATGAAGTCACGCTTATGTGTGACCTTGGTGGCGAATACAAACCCAAGGAATCAAGTAAAAATTCCGCTACCCGAAAAATTAATTGCCCATTCCAATTGGTAGGGAAATATTCAAATATATATAATGGTTGGTTGATAAGTGTAATATGTGATGAGCATAATCATCTTCCTGCACAACATATGGAAGGGCATCCATATGCGAGGCGATTGTCTAAAGATGAATATCGATTAGTTGAAGACATGACAAAGAAGAACGTGCCACCACGTGATATTCTATCAATATTAAAGGCGCAAAATGAAAATAATGTGTCAACAATCAAAGACATATATAACGCCCAATATAAAATTCGCAAGGCCTTACAAGTTGGGAAAAGTCCGATGCAGGTAAAACATTACTCATTTGTTTCCTTTATATTTTAACATTTTTATTTTCAAATAATTCAAGTGTAATTTAATTATGAAAATTTGAATGCAGGTTGTTATGTCCTTTTTACATTCTAACGGTTATGTTCATGACTTTTCTACAAATGATGTTACGAACGAGCTAAAAGCTTTATTCTTTGTTCATCCGACATCATTTAAGATATGGCGTGCATTCCCGCATGTGTTGAGATAGATGCTAGTGGGGGGGGGGGGGGGGGGGTGCGTAACAAGACGAAAAGTAAAAAAATTAAAATAATATGCCTTTTGTTGAGATTGTTGGCGTAACTTCTACAGGAAAGACATTTTGCATAGCTTTCGCCTTTATAAGTGAAGAAAAGATGGATAACTACAAGTGGGTGTTAGAGTGTTTAAAGTTGACATTAGATGAGTGCATGCTTCCACGTGTCATTATTACTGACAGAGATCTGGCTCTCATGAATGCATGCGAAAAAGTTTTCCCGAATGCTACTCGATTATTATGTAGATGGCACATTAGCCAAAATATTTTAAAGAATTGCAGGCAAACAATCAAGGTGGAACGTGACTGGGACTCTTTTCTTTCGGCGTGGAAGTTACTAGAAGATTCTCCGACTTGGATATCGTACATGGAGAACTACAAGCAACTTCAATTAGTTTTGAGAAAATATCCACGTAATTTTTTTATATTTCACACTTTATATTACTTTTTTTGGTCTATATTTTACTTCAATTAGTCTATATTTTTATTTTACTTTTCAGGTGTTTTAAGTTATGTGGATGACAATTGGTTGAATAATCATAAAGAAAAGTTTGTGTCTGCATGGTGTGATCAGTCTTTTAACTTTGGCAATCGTACAACCAATAGAGTTGAAAGCCAGCACGCCAAGTTAAAAAAGTACATGCATAAAAAAAATATTCATTTGATCAATTTTTGGGATATATCAGTCAAGTCGTGCAATCCCAAGTTACAGCAATAAATGAAAGCTTTGAACGAAGTAGAATTTCTCGTTATCATCAACATAACATATCATGTTTCAGCTTATTACGGGGTTTTGTTTCAAATAAAGCACTTGATATGATTTTAGGAGAACTACATCGATTAAATGATCTTAAGTCGAACTACTCAGCATGTGGTTGTCAACTTCGTAAGAGTTGTGGGCTACCATGTGCTTGCGAACTTTTAGCGTACTTTAAATTCGGGTAGAGTTTTTTTTACTAAATCATTTGATAATTATTTTAGGTACTTGGTTTACCATAAAAATTATTTTTGCAAGGTGAGGGAGGTGAGCTATTCTTAATATTCATTGATATATTTTGGAGGACACTAGATGTTTCATGGTCAACACCCTTGGAACATGAAGACATTCAATGTGACGATGAACTACACATTTTCAAAGACACGTTTAACAAGCAGTCAAATGCTGGAAAGAAGAGTTTGTTAAGAAGGCTAGGTGATATACTCAATCCAAGCACAAATCTAATTAGAGAACCCGCGGTAAAAAAAAATACTCGTGGACGTCCAAGCTTGAAGAAACAAAAAACGAAGAAGTTTGTTTATCCGAAAAGTCAAGATCCCGGTATAAGGAGTTATTCAACCAGACTTTTTGGGATTGACTTGAATATGGAATCGGCGAGACATAGTTCCTACTCGAACTATGAAACATGTGCACCCAACTTGTTCCCAGATTTAAATGAAGAACCTGCAAGACACAGTTCGTATGTGAGTCAGTCATTTGCCAAACATGGTTCATCTACGTAACAGCGATTCGGAAAGATTTTGAGAACAACTTCCACAAAAATTTTTCCGTCCTTCTAACTTACAGGGTTTTACAAGATGAAGTGGTGACGGGAATTGCGGATTCATCGGCGTCGCTGTCGCTCGGTCGCTGTCTAGCTAGAAATGTTAGGTTTCTCTTGGACCCTATCTGAGGATCAGTGGCCTCGAATTCGGTCAGACTTGGTGCGGGAGTTAGAGGCTAACCATCAAAAATACAAGTATATATTTGGAACGACGGGTTATAAAAAATTTATAATACCGTGTAAGCTATTACGCTGGGAAAATGGAATGAAATTGCCAAGACACGATTTGATTATTGCTTCCGCATACAATAGAAGTTGTTATAAGTCTAGCTTAATGGAGAAAATTTCGGAGGTTGAACTAACAACTTTTTCAGGCTTTGGTCTAGTCCACACCACAATCAGTAGCCACATGAGACGATTGTTCTTGCTCATGTGTATGTGGTAAACCATTACATTAAAGCCGTTGCGTGAAGTGCCCTTTACCGGATGACTCCAATATTCCACTTTGGAGGACTTATAAAGTGACATTGCAACAGATGAAGACCCTATGTTAGTCGTCAAGAAGAGTTTCGCGAGCATTATTATCGTATTCCTGAATTTTTTGACTTATCGAAATAATAATGTAACATTTTATTTATTCTAATTCTAGCTTTTTTATCAATGAATGTTTGAACATTTGCTTATTTTTTTTATATATGTATGTATAGTTAAATAAATAAAAAGTACAAAGTTTATAATAAAAAAATTAAAAAAGAACATAATCATTATATTAATCATGATAAATAAAATAAAATGCATAATGATTATACAAATGATGTTAAGTTTAGAAAAAAGTAAAAAGTAAAATGATTCTTTAATAATAAATGAAAAAAAACATAATGATTATGCCAATCATGGTAGATTTAGAAAAAAGATTTGGTAGATTTAGACTTACCCTAAATCTAACTCAATCATGTGTGTTTGGCTGAGGTTGATGATGTAGCATTGAAGATGCTTTTAGTAGTCAACAACAACATTCTTAGTTTGCATTAGTAATTTGGAATTAAGAACCAATCCGTTTGACTAGACATACCATAAAAGAAAGGGGTACCCCTATTGGTACCCCTGGCCCATGAATAGTGCCAAAAAGGTACAAAAGATTTCTTTTGTACCCCTTTTTTTACAGTGCAACGCAGTTTTTTATCAGTTTCTGTTCCGTAATTTTTGACAGTTTCATACTTTTGACCTGTTAAACTTTATATTTTTCGTTCCGTTTTTTCCGTGTCACAGTTTTATAACATATACAAATTTATAAAAATACAAAAAAAAAACCGGAAAAAACCCGGGGGTGGTACAAATGGTGATTTAGGGGGTACATATATAATAAGCCAAAAGAAAGAGACAATTGTCATGCCATAGGTGTTCCTTTAAGCTTTTCTAGATATCTATGAAGTCAACAATAATATACTACTCGTTTATCATTCAATATAGAAACTAAAACCTCTCTTATCATCATATACACCAACGTATTATTAGGATCGAAAACTTTTCAAGCAACCATTGTCTTTCACCAAGAATCGTATAAGCTTTTACATTATTAAATCTTTGACAAATCACAAACACACCAAGCATCGTAAACTCGAGAATCCATGCCACCACCTAGATAAATACATTTCAGTAATATGTCATAATTTTGGTGTGTGTGAGTGGTAATAATCAAATTGTCTTAATATTTATCTTGAATAGGTTATAGATCACTTTCAGATTGAAATATTTCGACTCTATAAGTCTCGAGTATCAAGAAATCATCAATTGGATAATTTAGAGAATCACACTTTGTTTCTAAGGCACGAGAGAACTAAACGATACACAGAAAGTTGTTGTGCGTGTTTTGTTTGAAAGAGATCAACATTGTTATACTAACAAAACTGAAATTTAGTTATGTTCAGTTAAAATCGATTGGCGGGAAGAGTCACAAAAAGGGGATATGCTCCTTGACCATGCAGGGGGAAGCTTCTCCTCGACCCCCGCTCGCTCACTTGAGAGCGAGACCCCAACAAGGGCTCTGCCCCTGGACCCCCACACTTAGTTGTGGCAGCATCAAGCTAGCTAGAACGAGTGCATATTCCGCATCTTCTGACTCGACTATAAACTAAATTTGATTTAGCCATTAATTTCAAGTAAATTGCTATTACATAAAATATAAGTACTAAGAGCATATACTATGGTAGTTTATGAAAAGGTTTATAAAATGATGAAGAGGTTTATCATTTTGTTAACCATAGTGAAGATGAAGTTTATGCTTATGTGGAATGAAAAGGTCTAACATCTTGGACCTCTTTTAAATTTAATGCATTTGAATTAATGAGATTTTTATAAAGCTTTATACAAGTTTATGCATAATAAAAAAAAGTCTATAACATAAAAAGGTTTATGAATTACTATTGTAGGATGATTTGACACTATTATAAATTTTTATAAAAATTCATCACGGATGCTTTAACACTGAAATCACCAACAAAATCAATATATGTTACTTGATTGAGATTGAATGCATGATTTAAAGGAAGAGATATATATATAAAAATTTCTTTCACTTATAATATATAAAAAACAACTTTTAGTTAACTATTATTTCTAATTTATTTCCTCCCACTCCACTTCAGAAACAATGACATATTTCTCTTCGATGTTTTGTGATATTTAGTCATTTCCTTTTGTCATTTCCTTTCCTATCATCAATCACTAGGAATAAAGTGTCTTCTGATATTGTTTTTTTATGGACAATTGGATTTGTTACAATCCCATTTAATCCACACCTTTTCCCATTTCTTTTTCTCCTAAAACTTTTCTAACCAATAGTGCTCTATAAAAATGATGCACCTTTTGCATAAATAATTGATTGTGGTGTACACTTTTCATTCTCAACAAACATGTTACAGTACAATATTTCATTTAATTGTTTTGTTTGTTCGCTTAGAGCACTTCTTTATGGTTACGGGTCTGTCTCGCTAGACTAAAAGGACATGTCGAGTGAGAGTCTCGCTATTAGGTGTAAAATTTATTTTTGATTAATAAAAATTTACCGGAGGTATATACCGTCCTCCTTCCATAAGAAATATGAGAGGTATAAATGTATGAGAAAATAGGATATAGCGATCGACCCTCAAATTATTTTGTCTATGATGTCTACCGATTAGTTATCTGTAAAACCATCTTATTGATAAGCAGGGTCGTCCCGTAAAATTTGGTGACCCTATGTAGTGTTTATAAAATGGGGCCCTAAACACGACAAAAGTTATATTGATACGTAAACGATTGTTATTCAAAAATGGAAAACTGGTTATGAAAAAGTAAAAAATAATCGTTACAAAATAACTTTAGGTAACAAACATAAACTTCTTGGTTTAATATAATGTTGTTTGATCTTTGTAGTGAAAGTTGGAATACCTCAAACCATCAAAGTTCAAACATCGAATAATTTAATGACGAGATGTAAAATAAGTAACAAATCTATCTGGTATGTATTGTATATAGTAAGTTTAGGCTCACTGTATTATACTAAGTGGTCTTTCTCACCATGTTTTATGGCGGAACGATCGTCCGCGTCTTTATAGGGCAGAGTGATCACCTTTCAACCTTTCTGGGGTTAATTAACATATTACTCTCCTATTGAATTTTCTTATTGTTGGTCTTTCGATCAACCTTTAATAAAAGAGTAATCTGCTTGGAGTTGGGTTCGTTTGAGTATGTCAAAGATTGCGGCTGGTGAACCTAGGTTGCTTTGACTATGGAAAAACCCGTTTTAAATATTTAGGGTGATGGTTGGTGTTTAATTAGTGCCACTTCTCAGGCTGGCGGAGGATACCATAGGAAAGCTTACGGCTCGGCGCTCCAACTGGAAACTCAAAAACCCTCTCGGTTGGAGGAGGTTTCACCTCATTAATCGGTTCTTAGGGTCGACACCTATCGTAATATGTCCATTTATAAAGCCCTCTTAATCTGTGCTTCATTCGTGAGAGTCCTTGCGAAGGAAACTCTTTAATGGTTCTCAATGGCAAGTAGAGGAAAATAGCATGGATTAATGGACCACGAACTCTGCGTCCAAGAAAAATGGATGGGGTTTAGGTCTCTTAGGTTGTATGCTTTAAATAGGCGCTCCTTTTCAAGGGTGTTTGGAGTTTATTTTCTCGGGACAATTTTCCTATTGGTGTCGTGTTGATCTTTGTCTATGCATAGGTTCCAAGTAACCTTCCTCATCCCCATTTCGCGTATTCGACTTGGCTCTCATTTATTCGGGAATTTCATTCGCTTAAAAACGGAGGGAGTAGATTTGTATCCTCCATTGTCGCAATCCATTGTGGGTAATGGGCTGGCGCACTAATATCTGGAAGGAATGGTTTGGATCGGCGATATCTTTGTGTGTTTTGTTTCCTACGCATTTTTGCTTTGGAAAACAAATAAAGATAGTTCGGTGCTTGTTGTGAATTGTTTCTGTTACTTCGTCTCTTCGTCGTCCAGTTAGAGGTGGGTCTGAAAGTTCGCAATTATCTCTCCTACAAGAGTACATAGAAGGATTTTGTCTTCGTTGGAGGATAGGTGGTTGCGGACTTAAATGGTGAAGAGTGTCTTTTGTTGTCCAAAGGCGTGCGAAATCTCTTGATGGATGTTTTTCTTCCAAAAGCCCCTATCTACAAAAGATGGATTTAAGTATGTGCGATAAAAGACTTAATGTCTGCGGCTTGGAAAGGTCCATTGAATCGTTTCCAATCGTGGGTAAAACCTGAACATGTGGTGTTTGGTTTTGGCACCATATTGTCCTATATGAAGGGACTTAGCGCATTTGTTTTTTCAATGTAGTTTGGTCACGGACATCGTTAGGCTTGTCTGCCGGGTGGTGGTAGAATATAGCATGGCGTCGACGTCCCGTAAAATTTGGTGACCCCGTGTAGTGTTTATAAAATGAGACCCTAAACACCACAAAAGTTATATTGATACGTAAACATTTTTTATTCAAAAATGGAAAAGCGGTTATCTGAACACATAAAAACAATGGTTACAAAATGACTTTATGTAACAAATAACGAACATAAACTTCTTGGTTTAATAATATGTTGTTTGATCTTTGTAGTGAAAGTTGGAATATGTCAAATCTTCAAAGTTCAAACATCGAATAATTTAATGACGAGATGTAAAATAAGTAACAAATATACTCTGGATATGTATGTATATAGTAAGTTTAGGCTCACATGTATATACTAAGTTTAGCCTCACATGCTTATGTGTATACAAAACTAGACATACAAATTGGAGGCCCCAAAAATTGTTGGCCCTGTGTCATTGCCCATGTTGCACACCCCATGAACCGGGCCTGTTGATAAGTGATAACATATTTAGAGACTACGTAGAAATAATAATGAGACGTCTAAAGTTCAAGCGCTCTTATAAATTACATATTTCGTTCTTCTGGTTTATCCAAAATCACATTCGCAACTCAATTTTAATTAGTGGAGTGATAACTTAGTGGAGTGATATAAGTTCGTACTAGTTGCATCGATGGTGTCGTGCTAGATTTTTAAATGTAAGAAGGAGAAGAATTGACAGACGTGACCGTCATTCTTTTCCTTGAAAGTTATAGGTAGCTTTTATCTAATTAATAAGCCAATGATGTCTTCATGAAAGTTGGCCATCCACAACTCATTGGGAGTCAATGATAATAATAGCTAACCTTTAAATACCGAATCAAGTCATTATAATACTTGGCGATGGTTAAAAAACATGTGTTTATGTGTTTGTTGTGACTGAAGCCTCAAGCCATTCACTGGAACCCTCAAGACCATCTGTCCATCTAGAATATAACAATGTAAACACAGTATTTTTGACGTGTGCTTGAAAGTCTCTTTCCTTGAAAAATGCTATGTCCACATCATATTTACAAAAAAGTTTTCACATCATGATGTGCCAACATCCTTTATCCAATCAAAACAATTACTATGAAAAAGCAATGACTTTATTTGATTGGACAAATGATGTTGTCACATCATGGTGTGAAAACTTTTTTGTAAATATTGTATGGACTTAGCATTTCTCTTCCTTGAATATGTTTTACGTATAAAGTTAGAGATGTGCAAGTTATTTGACGTTTAAAGTCAAGTCAACAACCTAATGCATGCACTTACACTCTGTTCTCAAGTTTAATTTTGAAGGGAAAAGAAAAGAAACTTAAGCAAATTTGTGTTCTTGAGTTTTTTTAAGGAAGGAAAAGAAGGGAAATGAAAGAAAATTGTTGGCTAAAACTTTCCTCCCAAAAATGGAAGGAAATGGAAGGAAAATAATATTTTGCATGTCAAATACATAATTGTCCTTGCTTTTTTAACTTGAAACCTCTCAAACATGAGCATAATTGTAATTGAATCAACTTTTTTCCTTTCTTTTCCTTCAACTCAAGAACACAAATATTTTTATTAACTACTTAAAATTTTCTTTCCTTTACCTTTCTTTTCTTTTCTTTTCTTGTGGTTTAAAACTCGAGAACGCAGCGTTATAGTAGGTTGAAAATCCAAATATTTTTTCATGGTTGGTTCCCTGTGGTCTTTGACAGTTAGCTTGGGAATTAGTTAGGACCAATTATCCAATTGGCTTCATAGGTTCAATGCTATCAGATTAGAGTCCAAAAGTAAGATGGTTGAAGAGTTTTCTACATAACATGGTGGAGTATTTGGAGGTTCGAACATAAGGTCTCTTCTGTTCTGTCCCCCGCAAAGATGTTCTTTTTGATGATATAGTGTCGCGTTCTTTCACATGGTGTCGTTCTAGATGTAAAAGTAACTTTAGTTGGGTTAGTTGGTTGCAACATCCCTATTTGATTTCTTTGTAATTTTGTCTCTAGCTCCTTGCTAGTGTTTTGTTCTAATAAAGTTGTCGTTCAAAAAAAAAAAAACATGTATATACTAAGTTTAGCCTCACATGCTTATGTGTATACAAAACTAGACATACAAATTGGAGGCCCCAAAAATTGTTGGCCCTGTGTCATTGCCCATGTTGCACACCCCATGAACCGGGCATGTTGATAAGTGATAACATATTTAGAGACTACGTAGAAATAATAATGAGACGTCTAAAGTTCAAGCGCTCTTATAAATTACATGTTTCGTTCTTCTGGTTTATCCAAAATCACATTCGCAACTCTATCAATTTTAATTAGTGGAGTGATAACTAATTTCAAACTAGTTGCATCGATGGTCTCTATTTTAAATAAAAAGGAGAAAACTGACACTTGACCGCATTCATTCCTAAAAGTTATAAGTAGCTTTTACTAAGTAATAAGCCACATGATGTCTCTCATGAAAGTTGCATCCACAACCATTGGATCAATGATAATAAAGCAACCTTTAAATACCAATCAAGCTATAATATTGACGATAGTAAGAAAAGCGGAGAGGTGAGGTGAGAGAGCGGGGAGGGGGGAGGTACTGAAACTGGAACCCTCAAGACCATCTGTCCATCTAGAATATAACAATGTAAACACAGTATTTTTGACGTGTGCTTGAAAGTTTCTCTTTCCTTGAATATGTTTTACGTATAAAGTTAGAGATGTGCAAGTTATTTGACGTTTAAAGTCAAGTCAACAACCTAATGCATGCACTGTAGGTTGAAAATCCAAATATTTTTTCATGGTTGGTTCCCTGTGGTCTTTGACAGTTAGCTTGGGAATTAGTTAGGACCAATTATTGCTCAATATTGATTATATTTAGAGCATAGGGAGTCGTGGTGCCAAACTTTTGGTGTCAAACTTTAAAAGTGGTGTCACGTCAGCAAAATGGAGTTTGGCACCAAAAATGCCATGGCACCAGAATTCAGTGGGAGTGGTTTGACACCAGAATTCTGGTGCCATAGCATTTTTTTTAAAATTTTTTTTCATATTTATTTAAAAAAAGGGTATTTATATGATTTTTAAAGGGGTAAAATTGTGATTTTGGGGGTATTTTTTTGAATATCCGTAGCTTATTGAAAAGATTTTATAAACTTATTTAAAAACAAGATCTTTTAATCAAATAATTTGATTCACATTCCTTTTAAACCAGATTTAAAAAGGTAATGATATCACCTAAATTAACTGATTAATATTTCCTTCCAAATTAAACTGTTTTAAACAAGGGAATGATATCAACAAAATTAATTAACTAATTAACTTTTTCTTTTTAAACTTTATTAACAAATTAATAATATCAAGATCTAGATCTAGTTATTTATTATTTATGGCAAGGATTTGCATATCTTTGTCATAATTTTCAAGAAAAACAATAAACAATTAAACGAAGCGGATCTAGCGAGTGAATTAATTTAAGGCATGTAAACTAGGCGTAACAATTAATTCTAGGTGTGTAACCCATAGTACCAAAACGAGTTGACTCGTGATGTCACTATTGGGATTTAAGAACTAGTTAAACCATTATACGAGCACACAGCGGATGAATCTAGTTTTAGCATTAAGATTGACACATAATAAAGTAAACGATTACTTACCTCTTGATCTTGATCTTGAAACAAAGTAGTGGTTAAATTACCACCTCTATGGTTGCTCACACAATCACGTCAAGTTTATCTAAGCCATGACTCAATGAACCAAAACACCTCCGTGTACTCTTGTAGCTAGTACCAACAACCAAACACCGACCTTGAAGCTTGAACCGAAAACCTTGAAAAGGGTTTAGAAAACCGAATTTCGTTTGAGGGAGAAAATCAATAACCAAAACCCTAACTTGGGATCTTGATGTTGTCGAACAAGTGGATAAGCAAACCGAAACACCCTTGAATGATCTTGTACGATGTCGAACAATGGAGAACAAGAAAACCGAAAAACCCTTGAGGGTTTTGAGTCGAAATTTCCCCCCCCCCCGGTGAAGGGGAATAACCGAAAACCTTTTTAGGTTTGAGGTCGACCGATAAGGAGAGGGGAGAGACAAGGGAAATCTTTATTGATTTTGGGATATAGTAATGAAATGAATATAAGGCTAAGGGTTGGTGTATTTAAACTATCCAACCCTAGTTTCTATGATAACTAAATAACCTCAAATCCGAATCACATAACAACACTATTCCCTTATCTCCAAAATTAAACTCAAAACACCATTCTAGAAGCCTATATGGGTCGGCCAAACATAGGGAACCCTTAGGGTTCTGGTTTTGTCCAATTTAGTCCATTGGTTTCTAATTTAAATCTTCGTTAAGTTAGTTATAAAAAGTAACGGTAACCAACGACTATTTAAATCTATCTCATGAAGTATAAAACGTATTCTTCGTGTATTAACGTGTGTGCCCCCAATAGGCTCACGTATTTCTAACGTATAAAACGCGAAACCAAATACCGCATTCCAACACCACGAACCTACGATGACACTGACTTTTAAAAATTCACAAGCCCGATAGTTCAATTCTAAAACCAGCCGTCAATAAAAAGGTACTAGTCCACCTTCGAATTTCTTAGTTAACATGGTCAATCTTTTGCACCAATATCGCGCCATTCGTCCACCATAATGTACCGCCACATGCGTCATTCATCAACCAACCACTCTAGGAAAAAAATGTCATTGGCAACAATTAGAAGTCATTGCTAAATTGTGCATTTAGCATCTAATTTAGCAAGAAAAATGTTAAGATAATTACAATTTTTTTAGCAACAAAAAAATTAGTTGTTATTTCTTTAAATGACCATAGTTGCTAATTCGACATGTGCTAATTTTAGAATGCAACGAAATTGCTTAGTCGTTGCTAAATTAGCAACAAATATTTATGGTCATTTAAAGAAATAGCAACTAATTTTTTTGTTGCTAAAAAAATTGCAACTATCTTAATATTTTCTTTGCTAAATTAGATGTTAATTGCACAATTTAGCAACGACTTCTAATTATTGCTAATGACATTTTTTCTAGTAGTCATTTGGTTTTCCGCCAACCCGCTCACTAGCGCCATTTGTATTTGTATTTTTTTCTGTGAGTGAATGAGTATTTTTGGTGGGGTATTTTGTGAAACTCAATAAGTATTATTGTTTAATTTTTTGTTAAGAGAAGGTTTTAGTTAATGTGTATTATTAGAAGAGGATGAGGTGAATTATTCGTAGCTCCCTTGCCTAGCACTCTTAAAACAACTAAAATTGAATATCTCAAAATTGAGGCAACTAAAAACCTATCTAGACTCTAGTTTTAACTTCGACTAACCAAAGCCAGATATCGAGTACATAGAAACGTACAATAACACAAAATCATAGGGCACAATAATATTGTTGGCATGAGAGACAAAAATTAAAGTGATACACGCAGATGGCATATGCGTAGGGTGTTGCGGTTGTTTAGTGACCACTGCCACCTGCACTTGTTACCTGCCACGTGGTCACCTTCTGCCATGGCACCGTGGCTCATTATTCCCCCACTTCAATGCCACGTGTACCATGCTAAATGCATAAATATATATATAGCTGAATAATAATAACCTGATTGACAATGATATGATAAGTACGTCCGTCAAGAATGGGATCTCGATCAATATATACTTTAATATTTGAAGAAGAATATTAAGACTCGTCGGTGAGTCTATAACTTGAGTCGGGTTAAAGTTGACGGGTTAAAAAATCTCAACCTGAAATTGATCTGTTTAAATTATTGGATCAGCTATGTCAATCGTAAAATATTTACATATAATCTGAACACAACTTCTTTAACGCACCCGTATATGTACTTAGCTTGGGAGGTTATATAAGTTGCGCGTGTTAAATAGGTTAAACGGGTATCGGTTTGACTCATTTAGCTCGTTTTAACAAGAAAAATTGTCATATTACACGGGTTAAACAAAGTAAACGAGTTTCTGAGTCACCCGTTTAACCCATTTCACCCATATTTTAAATATAAATAATTTTAATATAAGAAAAAAATCTTAAACGGCTTTGCGGGTCGATCCGCTTAACGTATTCTCAACCCGAACCTGACCTGTTTAATAAACGGGTAAGATTGGTCGATCCGAACACGACCCAAGATCAAGTTAGACTCGACCCGACCGTGTTAATTTTCGTGTCGGTTTCGGGTTTTGCAATGGTTTTGTGGTGGGGGTCATCGAACACTTTTTAGCGTGGGATATATCTGTATAAAGTAAAGTTTTTTTTTTTATAATTTTCTTGTAAGCGTAACGCTTGTTTGATGATAGGTTTTGTGGTGAGATTTGAGATGCAGTTAATGATTATGTGACGCAGACGTGAAGATAGTGACTTTGACGACGATAACGAATGCTCTAATATAAGTTGAGGTGGACTAACATCTGAATAACAAAAACGTTATGGGCAAATGAATTTAGAGGTCAAGGTTTGACACCGTGGCTAATGGATTTTTCATACTCTAGATAAAAATGTAGTAAAAAGAATATAAGTGGGGCCATTGTTCGTAATAATGTTCTATGAGAAATGACAAGATAGGAAACACGATATGAAATCACCATAGACGACTTGTGTTTTGCACTTATTCAACTTATATCATACATACCAAAATTATTTTAAAAATACGTACTTTAATAGATGCGACTAAAAATCAGATAGATAGAATGATCAATAAGTTTACCTAGTACCTTTTTCTTGTGCATCCGATAAGGTGAATGCATATTTTAAAGTTGTAAAACTCGGCTTTGTGGTGCGGTTTTACCACACGTGAAGGTTGTGCATCACACGCCGTGGCCATAATGGCCGAACACCACCACAAGTGAAGCACTCTTTTGTGTTCATTGGGTGGTACAAACCACTTAACGAAAAACAAATTAGGTTTATTGATTACGGTGTAAGTTCGGGTCAAAATAATTTAATGCGACCCGTTTTTGGGTGGGTCGGGTCCCCCAGGAAATGTAATGTTTAGTAATTAACTATTTCAGAAAAAAAAACTGGTCAAAAAAATAAATAACTGTTAAAAAAAAATAAAAAAAATAAACCTTCATTAAATGCCGGGTCAAAATAATTTAATGCGACCCGTTTTTGGGTGGGTCGGGTCCCCCAGGAAATGTAATGTTTAGTAATTAACTATTTCATATATTGATTGCACACAATTATTTTTTACGTTTTATTTTTTCGCTTTTAGAGCATCAGGTATCATAACTTGGAAACACCAAGTTTTTGCTGCCACGTCAGCGCCACATCAGCATAGCACCAACACCAACACCACTCCCCTAATCATAACACCAAATAACACCACTCACCTCTTTATTTTCATAAAACCCCCTAAACAATTATTTCATTCTTTTAACAAACTAATTATTTCATTCATAAAATTCAAATACACATTACAATACTAAAAAAAACACACATTAAAAAAAATACCGAAATTAAAACCATGAACATTGTTATGCTTTTGTTGTATTTTTACAACGTCTTCATGTGTTGGCTTTCTTAAATACTTCGGCATATACAATTCTATGATGCACATATTAAAGAAAAATAGAGCATCTCGTGCAGTATGCTTTGAATCGATCGACCACACTGTTTCAGTGACTTGCAGATTAGAATACACATGTTTTCCAGTCAACAACCGACATATTTTGATCTTCTAAAATCATGTTATGCATTATGATACCAGCATACATGATTCTACGTAATGTGTTGACTTCGTATGCACGGGCCGGTTGTTGAATAAGTCCCCAACGTCCTTGGAGAACACCGAAAGCACGTTCGACATCTTTCCGTGCACTTTCTTGACGCTGTTTAAAGTACGTATGCTTCGGATCAGTTGCAACCGTGAATGATTTGACGAAACTTGCCCACTCCGGGTAAATTCCATCAGCCAAGTAATACCCATTACGATACTGAACTCCGTTTACCACATACGAAACCACAGGGGCTAAGTCATCTAATAGGTCGTCGAATAACGGAGAATTATCTAAAACATTAATATCGTTATTCGCACCCGCCATCCCATAAAACGCATGCCAAATCCACAGATCTTGCGAAGCTACAGCTTCAAGCATTATAGTAGGGTATTTTTTTATCACCCCTACCGTATTGACCTTGCCATGACACTGGACAATTTTTCCATTCCCAGTGCATACAATCAATACTTCCAAGCATTCCCGAAAAACCATGAACATTGTTATGCTTTTGTTGTATTTTTACAACGTCTTCAAGTGTTGGCTTTCTTAAATACTTCGGCATATACAATTCTATGATGCACATATTAAAGAAAAAAAATAGAGCATCTCGTGCAGTATGCTCACTCATTTGCAAATATTCATCAAACGCGTCGGGTGTGCTGCCGTATGCCATTTGGCGTATGGCAGCTGTGCACTTCATAAGAGCACTAATACTCATTCGACCCGTACAATCAAGTCGAGATTTGAAGAAATGAAAATGTTGTGGGAGAGGATCGGCCGTATAACTTGAAATGCCATTGACAATTTTTAGAAAAAGTTTACGGCTCATACGAAATCTTCTCCGAAAATAGTATAACGGATACTTACAATGATCATCAAAATAATCAGCACGTAGACGTCTTTCGGCATCTTCACGTCACAGCAGATCGATGTACGGTCAACGAGGTTGAGCTACTTGTTTGTATTAGCAATGTCGTGAACTCGACATCTTTTTGTAAATAGAAAGCGTCAGTTTCCTCATCGATAACAAAAACGGTTCGATTTGATTCATTGTGAAAGAGTTTGTAGTGTTTTTTGTTGTAAATGTATGTTTTTTTTTGTGAGAAAATAATATAGAGGTATTGAAGTATTTATAATGAGTTGTGTGAGGGGGGTAAAATGAAATATTTTTTTAAAAAAATATAGCCGTTAGGGGCTGTTTTGTAAATTTTTTTTTTTTTTAATAAAACTAGCCGTTAGGGGGTGTTTGGTAACTTTTTAAAAATAAAGGGGAAAATTAAAACTAGTATATAGCCGTTTAGGGGGCGTAAATGAATTTTTTTTTTTTAAATCAACCCCAACGCGCGTTGGCCGGCCAACGCCGGACCCAACGCCGTTGGGAAACGCCGCCTAGCGGTGTAGTAACGCCGGGCAACGCCGGCCAACGCCGTTGCCGGCGTTACTACACCGAGGCCTCTTAGTCTAGTTCGTAGCTTTTTAACTTTGAAAATTCTTATTTCATTGTCATCTTTCGTAATGTAATACTAGTATTCTTTTTGTGTTACTAAATAACAGAATATGAGTTTTTAATCTTAATCTTATATAAATTGTTTCAAAAAATTTAACTAGTACATTCTCAATGTAGAAGTGTACCCGCGCAATGCGGCGGCAGATATCAAGTGACTATTCTTGTGCCGAACAAATGTTTTTCATTTTAAACATTCCTTATTTAGAATGCACAAATACTTTATAAAGTAGTAGAGATATGTTTTTTTCAAAAGTAAAAAGTCTAAATTATTAATAGCGTAAATGATTAACATTTTTATTTTTCAACTTTTAGCATTAAATTGGTGGTTATAAGTTTGGTGAGCTTTTCTTTGAAACAATTTCACTAAAACATATCATTATTAGAGGGCGGTTACTATACGATTTAAATGAGCTTTCACATATGTTTGAAACTAGCTTATAGACCCGTGGATTCACGGGAAGTGTAGAAGAAATAATCCATTAAGTAGTTAAATAAGTAAGGACTTATTTTGTAAGAAGTTACATTCATAAATAATGTAAGAAAAACACTGAAGGTAAACATGTTTCGTTAATATATGAAAGAAATAATCAGATAATAAGTGCATTATTAGATAAACATTTGAGTTTGTAACAATTAAATAAATAAATGTCATGCTTTTAACGCAAGTCTGTGGTTTTGAACACGTGAGAACTTCAATCAGTTGCTTGATTAATATTTCTCAATAACATTATCAGGAATCTTACTTTTAACGCAAGTGTGTGGTTTGAAACACCTGAGAAATTCAATCAATTGATAAATTCTGATGAGAAAATGGATTGATCGTATGGCGGCGCCACGTTCATTTTTATATCATATGATGTCGAACTTAAGTAAGTATTGAAAAATTTCTCCATCACATTGACCGTTTATAGTGTCACAAAATCATTTCGTTTTGATTTGAGCAAGAATTGCCTTTTCCTTAGATTTATGACAGATAATTTATGTTATTAAACAGTTTGGGATTAAGTAAAAATCGATAATAGATGTTACCTGGTGAGCCGCATGTATAAGAATTTTGTCAGTTACATCTATCGAAACCTCTCTGTCGTTTGCTTTTTGCGGTCCAATGAAATAAGGTAATTAAGTAATCATGTTCATAATATGATGATATAAGATAACATTATTTAGGAGAATTTGACAAATAAAAGAAAACGGTCTTTGCAATATGGTGTTTCTCTGATCTATTAACATAAAATACCTATCTAAAACTCGTTACACAATATTACCATATCAAACCTTACACAAAAATACCATATCAACTATTACAACACAAATCGTCCCATATTGGACTCGTTACTACAAAAAACACTTATTATCAGTGACACTTAGTGGGTTGTACCATTAGAATCATTTCCCAACAAGATAAAAAATTAATGGTAGAATGAAATGTAACACAACTGTATATATCACCATAGATTTTACACAATTGAAGCTTACATAGATTATTTGTTTGAATCGAGGTTATGTGAATCACTGTAGATTGACATGTGATGTCTGCAAAATGAAAAGTGAATAAAATTAGTTTAACCTATATCCAAATCACAACAACATATAATACATGTACAAATGAATCGGTTTCTTATGTATTTGTTTTTGAATCGGTGTTAGAGAGAGATTGATTTAAATTGGTGTTAAAGGTAGTCCTCATGATTATATTAATTGGGGTTATTAATGCATGTTCTTTAAAGGGTTGTAAAAAACCAAAGAGTGTAGAAGAAGATCAATTGGTGGAAGGTTTTGAATGTGTCCTAAATAAATTAACAGCATTGTTGGTTATTGAAACTGGCGGATGTTTTTGAAATTGACAAAATAAAAGACCAGGGGCAAATTGGTGTTACTGACTATTTACTCAATCACCCATATCAACTCGGTACATAAAATTACCCATATCACCCGTTACAGAAAATCGCCCATATTTGCTCGAATCAAGGCTATGCGAATCACAATAGATTGACCTATGAAGTCTGCAAAATAAAAAGTAAGAATAAAATTAGTTCAACCTATATCCAAATCATAACAGCATGTAATACATGTACGATTGAATATATTGCTTATATATTTGTTTTTGAATCAGTGTTAGAGAGAGATTGGTTTAAATAGGTGTTATAGAGAGATTTTTTATTAATATGAAATTGTAACTGATTATTAATGTTAAAGAGAGATTGGTTTAAATTAGATTGTTGAAGAATAATCAATTAATGATAGGTTTTGAATGCGTTTTGAATATTTATGTTAATTGAACCCGATTTTTAATATGGAATTGTATTGATTGTGGAGAGTGTAGAAGAAGGAATCAATTTAATGGTAAGGTTTTTAATGCGTTTTTGAATATTATACATGTAATTGAAACCGATTATTAATATGGGTATTGTAACTGATTGTAGAAGAGGTTAGAAGATGAATAAGTTATATGGTAGGTTTTGGAATGCGTTTTAAATTTATAATTAATTAAAACCGTATGAATGTTTTTAATGCATGTTTTGATTGATGGTGCAAATATGGTGTTATACATTTATGGTTAATTAAGGTATAGTCCAACATAATAAAATTTCTGAGATAATTATTCTTATGATTTAAGGGTTGTAAAAAAGCTTTTATTATTTGATAATCAGTATATAGATTATAGATAGATAAGATTAGATGATTCGAACAAAATTATATTGTTATTCTAAAAAACCAAACCATCAAAGTTAGATAGGGTCAATCATGATCAATTGAAGTTGAAATATTAGGTTTACACCATAAAAAAAAAACAGAAAAATAATCGTAAATTATAAATCAAAGGGATTTTCCATACACTGAAGCGTACATGGATTATTTGCTCGATATGTACAGAGGCTTATGCGAATCACTTATCGGATGACCTTATGAATAGTCTACAAAAACAGTATGAATAAAATTAGTTCAAACCTTTATCAAATCACAACAACTGTATACTGATACATGTTACGATTGAATATGGTTGCTTTTATATTTTTTTTTGAATCAGAGATGATAGAGAGAGATTGGCTATAGGTGTTAAAGAAATATCGGTTATATAATATGGATGTTATGTTGATTGTAGAGAGAGGTGTAGAAGAAGAATGAATCATATTAATGATAGGGTTAGAATGCCGTTTTGAATATTATAAGTGTTAATTGAAACCGTCATTTTTTAATATGAAATTGTAATGGATGATTGTAGAAGTAGTGTAGGAAGGTAAGAATCAGTGTTTAATGGTAAGTTTTGAATGCGTTTTGTGGAATTATTATTATCTATGAAAACCGGATTATTCTTATGGGAATTGTAACTAATTATAGAAGATTGTAGAGAGAAGTGTGCAATGTAATGGTTAGGTTTTGATGCGTTTTTTTTTTTTGAATATTATAATGTTAATTGAAACTGATGAATATTTTTAATGCATGTTTTTAATGATGGTGCAATATGATGTTGTACATTTGTGGTTAATTAAGGTAGTCCACATAAGAAAATTTAATGGGATAATTAATTCTTATACTTTAAAGGGTTGTTATAAACTGTGTTTTATTAGAGTTTATAGATGAGACTTAAATTTTCATATTTTACATTAATAAACTAATTTTCTTTTTATATAAATGTTTTTGGTCTCAAAATGTCGACATATGATAAAGCACATAACGTTTTTAACAAAACTTAGTATATGTTAGTGTCTTTAAAGTTAGACGAATACCTGTGCATAGCGTCGGAAATTCCTAGTGGTAAATAGTTGTAGTGATAAAAAAGTTTATCGGTTATAAACAAAAAATAATAAAAGTTTGATGGTTTGAGGATTAAACATTACGTTTTGAAACCCGGTTCGACCCGATAGGTTCAACCGGGTTGACCTAAAATAAAAGTTGAAAATAAAAGTTAAAAATTAAAGACCTTTCATTTTTAAAGTTTTTCAACATTTCTTAAAATAAAAATTGAAAATTCTAAGTTTTAATTATGCTTGTATGGGTTGTACACGATGCATTGATGTGTGTAAGTTGAAAATTCAACATTTCCTAAAATAAATGTTGAAAATTCAAGATTTGAAGCTTTTTCCTTTATATGTAGTATAGATATAGATAGATATAGATATAAATATAGATATAGATATAGAAGTATAGATATAAATTTTCTTTTGATATAAATGTTTTTGGTCTCAAAATGTTGACATATGATAAAGCATAAATTTTAAAAAGTCTTTGAGAACTGTTACACAAATCTTACTTATTGAAATAATTATGTAACATTTTTTTATTGTAATTCTAGTTTGTTTATCAAGAGTATTTAATTTTTGCTTACTTATTATATGTATATATAATTAAATAATTAGAAAGTATAACAAAAAGATTATTTTTACATGTTCATAATAATTACACTAATCATATAAAGTATTTACTAAAAGTGAAAAAACACAATGATTATACCAATCATGGTAAGTTTAGTATTTTTTTTTCTTGGTAGATTTAAGCTAACCCTTATACTTTTATACTATTTCATAAAAAAATTAATAACGTGAGTCTCATTAAAAATTAAAATAAAAAATGCAATATTAACCATCCATCTCATTTTAAAGAATTACATCATTGATATAATAAAAGAAGGGATGTGATTTGTGCACCATGTTTTTTAGCCATACACCGCTAATCATGCATCACCGGTGTTGTACTGTGTGCATTACCGGTGTCATTTAGTGGTGTATGGCAAAAAAAACATGGTGCACAAATCACCTCCAATAAAAGAATTACATTATTTCGGAGTTTTTTATTAGATTAAATCTTATATGAAAATAAATTGGACCAATCTAAAAGCTTGATTTTGTCACGTAGACAAAATCGTGCGATCTGATTGGTCAATAAAAAGTCAAAATTGAATCAATTTTGTCAAAATTGAAAAAATTTGGTGGAGAAAAAACACATAAAAATATGTGTCAAATTTGTGAAAACAAAAACTTAAAAAAAGAGGAGATAATTAATAAAACTTTAGTGGTTTAATTTTAAATAAATTATATGGAGTTAAAAGTGTAAATTTATAAATTTATAAATTTTTTATTATTAACCTTTAAAAAAAATTAAAAACAAAATAACTCCTTAAACTTTATATCCTCATAAGACTTTAATATTTTTAAAATACAACAAATGAACCAATTTCTTACTTTCCAAAACAATAGTTTTAAAACATTTTTCAATCACATCATCATATTCTACCTGAAGACTTTTGGTTGGATTTTTCATTCTCGGCTGAAATCATGTTTTGTACAACCCGAAGCAGTCGAAGGTTCACTTGAGCCGACTTAGAGCCTACCTAAAAAGGTAGTTTTGCTATGGGATTAGTTGGCTCACAATGTCGAGTCAGAAAACAGGTAAATCAAAAGAAAAGAATTAGTAATTATCCTCAAGTTCATATACTACGTAATATATAAAAGATTTAACGTATCTATTATCTTCACATCTTCATATATTTCGACAATACTCTATAACATAACTTATAAAACATAATAAAATAAATAAATAAATATATATATATATATATATATATATATATATATATATCTATAACTATTTATATTATATCATATATATATATATATATTTATATATAATTTATTAGTATATGTATTCTATCTATATATGTAGTTTAGTAAAAAAACATAAGTTGTATAAGCCTCGTGCGTTGACCTTTTTCTTTGTGTTATTAGATCAAGAGCAGTTTAAACTAGTCATTAATAAGTTACTAATTAAAGAGGTTGTTGCAGTTTTAACTAAAAACACATCTTTATTTTAAATGAAATATCCTTTTTTCTATTTATTTATTTTATGATCTAATTTCACTATATTTTATAAAATTTTGTTTTTTAATTCAATATCTATTTTGATATATTTTTATGAATTTTTTTATTTTTACATTTTTAGTTGGTTTATTTTAGGGCTAATGACTTAAAAAACCATATAACTTGACATTTTTTGTCTTTGTGTGTGACTATCTTTATTTTTTCCTATTTTGTCATCAAACTTTTAAAAGTCGATCATTGTGTGTATTTTGTCATGTAAAATGACTATTTTACCCTTCGAAATTTGGAAAATGTAAGGGTGAAATGGTCACAAAATACACACAATGATCGACTTTTGAAAGTTTGATGACAGAATAGGAAAGAAAAAAAATGGCTACACACAAAGACAAAAAGTGTCAAGTTAGATGACTTTTTAAGTCATTAGCCCTTTATTTTATTTTGATTCAATTTTTTTACAACTTTATCCTTAATTTGAATTCAAACGTAAAAGTTATATGCTTTTAGAGAGAGTGTTTGATGAGAAAGAGAGTGTGATGTTAATATGGTGTTGCGGAAAAACTACGGGAAACCCAAACAAACACATACAACGAACATATATACATTTGAATTGTTGTGAAACGAATTCACTAAGCGGGTAGAGAATTGCGGTGAGAGTTTGATTGATAATCTTTATCGTCGCTGCTGTGCGCGAGTATCCGACTAGTACATTTAAATTTGGATCCCTTATAGGAAGTAAGTTTATATGAAAGATCCGATAATAAACAAGATCTTAGATAAAGCTAGAATATCATAAAGAAAAAAAAAGAAGAAAAGAAAGGTATTACCCTCAAAGCAGTGGTTGATGAAAATAATAGATGCTCAAAGTTTTTGTATTTTGCTTATGGGTTTTTTTGCATTTCAAAACTTTATAAAAAAATTTGGGAAATCATGCTTGCTTAAAAAAGCAGGTAACTTGCCTGCTTTCTTTTGAGAAAAATAAAAAAATTGTGTTCGTATTTGGTCCCTGAAGTTGAATAGCGGATCAGGTGCTTGCTTTTTGCAAAGTAAAACAGGTGCCTGCTTGTTGCAGCAGGCATGATTTCCCTTTTTTTTTTCTTTTCATTTTTCATATTCATCTCAATAAGAGTATCATCATCATCGTCTACAGGATAACCAGCATGCTAAATTACTTGATTAGCCAAAAAGGTGTAGATACATCATTACAAATTGCATTTCATATCCATCTCTTCAAGTACTATGATGTGGCTTCCTTCAACGTTAGAAAACTCGTAGATTCATTTGGAATAACAAACAGAAAAACAATACCATCTGACTGATGAGAACTTTGTTGTGCTCTTGTTAGTAAGTTGGTATTAGTGTATGTCATAGAGAAAAGTTGGTGTTTGATAAAACAATATGGTAATACTGAATGAGCCAAAAGCTTGACTGAATACTTTCTTTCCTAGTGTATAAAGGGTTAGAAAACAAAAGGACATGAGACTGCGGTCAGTGATGACCGGGACGAGTAATGTACTGTGCAAACATGCTCATATACAAGACAATGTAACAATCAAGGCGTCAACACATCAAAACTGAATTTGAAATACTGGCACTCACTCAATCTCCCAAACTTGTAGTAATTCATACAGAACTTTATGTTAAAAGTAATAAGCATGCTAGGAGGATAAAACAAATTTTCTTTTAAGCAGGTTACTTATTCTTGCTGGTGAGTAAATAATTATCATACTTTAGCGTATAGATAAAACTATAAAAGTAATCAAATTCCCACTGCCATCCAGAACCAGAGTCAATGATTATCCCACTACACAGATAATTAT
>BQNB010031855.1:0-46863 GCA_026074375.1 Tanacetum coccineum | reverse complement strand
GTAAAATACTATACTTTATAACTTAATAAAGCTTGTTTGTAATTGGTTATTAATAGGTTTTTAATTATTCAAGTTATTGCTAAAGTTGTTGTGACACCCCGTAAGAAAAATTAGATTCTCCTTGCGTTAAGTAAAAGTCATGTAATGCAAGTTTGCAAATTTACCAATAATTTTCATTCGAGAAGTCATCTTATGGTCGTCAACGCATTATTTTTGTCATAAAAAGTTTAATTTGCACGCGAATATCACCATTTTTACTCTGTGTCTAAAAGGACATTTTAGAACGAGTAGCGATAAGGACCATATTTAGTTCACTTTATGAAACACGGTTATTTACTTGTAACACTTTATAGACTACGCTCAAATCATGACAACTTTATATTAATTCAACAAGGACAAAGTAAGCTATACATATATATCCATAAAAATTCAACACCTGATATGTACATATAAAAATATATGGAAAACAAAATGCAATCATGATAAAACACCATCATTATAAACCTTACAACACTACCCTACTGCTTTACCATTTTGAATAATCCCATCATATGCTACGTATCATCAAGCCTGATGCAATTTCAACTTGAAATGAAAGGCATAGTAATTATTCTTTCACAGTATTATAAAAGAGAAATAATGACCAACAGTATCATATACATCAATAGTATATGTGAATTATATCATTCACATTCACATGTATGGTTTCAGAGAAACAATAGTCACCTTGTAGTACAAATAGGTACCATGCACGAGCTATTCCATCACATTAAAATTTGAAAACAAAGATTTCACAAGTCAGTAGGAGTAAGCTTCCGAGAGCTAGTGAACGTCAGGTTGAAGAAGTATTAACTAAGGGATTGGTTCAAGCTTCTCGTCGTCGTCACGCCTCAACCCATTTAGCAATACTCGGACTTTTGTAAGTCATCCTTGTAGCCTAGCATTTATCATATTTATCATACTATGTCATTTTCTCATAGTGTAATACACGACCTAAACCAAAATGAAAGCTCGGCCTTTAAAAGACCTTGTTCACAACCCACGACACTATGCATGGTTGATATACATGCATCGCATGCAAATACTTGGTGTATCATGCATAGAATAACGATATATATTAATTTTTACGTACGACGTATCACCAGTATAAGCATGAAACGACCAAGGGATTTGTAAAAAAAACCCTAAGCATGAATGCAAGGGTTTGAGTTGGGTCATACATAGCATAACAACGTGTAGTAAAATTAGTAGGTATCCATTCCTTGTCGTACGAAAAACAATAAGAAACTTCATTGACCTTAAAAACCATATGAGGCTTGCGAGATTGGTTCGCTAGGATTAGTATACTCTGGAATTGAACAGAAAATGTTGTAGAAACCCTTGTATGGGTGACCTCAACGCGCATCATGATGGGGCGTGACTAATAACCAAAACAATCACGACACCCTTTGCTCACTAAGGGTGCATCCACTAACGCCATTAAGGACTAGCAAACCTTGCGTGTTTGTGCGTACCATGCTCCCACTTAGCCAATACCGACTTGTATCGCGAACACGCAAGCGAGCCATGGGCAAGTTTGTTACTTGCTATGAGGCGTGCGGCATTTTGTAAGAACAAGGAGGTCACCTTGGTCTCGAAATCTAGTCCCTAGTTACTAACACACGCGTCGTAAACATACGCAAAGCAATAAGAAACTGTGTTTGTATTTATGTTGTTGCATTGTTGGACAGCAAGAGGAGCCGAAACAGTGAGGTATTCAAACTCACCGTTGTTGCGCAGAAAGAAAAGAGAGAAAAGAGGGGAAGGTGAATGTGATGTTATATATGAGAGGGAGTAGAAGGAGACACCCAAACTAGTGGGTACCCCCACTGTCGTAGACAGATTTCAGAAAGAAAGAAGAGTAAAAGTACCTGTGGGGTATTATTATATATGTAGAAATAGGCATATGATATTTTAACAACATGCAATGTAATAACCTTTAACTTAAAAGAGGTATGGGAACATGTATATAGGTCGAGTCTCAGTTAGCCAGATCCGATGAGTTAAGGCAATTTATTTAAAGAGCTAAAAGATTATTTTGAATGATCAGAAATTTAATTAACGTTTTCTTTTGATTTATTTTTCTTTGATTTAGAAGTGGGTGTAGCGAACCCAAAGTTTAAAAAGAGTAAATAAATTTAACACGGGTTATAAAATACGAATTTAACTGCTAAATTTTATGTCTATTCTGGGTTTAAAAACATGAAAAGTTATAAAAAAATAAAATATAAAAATTGCATATAAAATATGGTTATTAAGTGGGAAAGTCGAGGGATTAAAGATATACTTTGAATAAGTTGAGCGACCGTGATATATAAATTCGTTAATTACACTAAGCAGTAACGACAACAAAAATAAATAAATAAGCGATGAGAAAATTAAGTACTTAGTAAAGTATAATAATGTTTATATTTTCTTAGATACAATTCACATGGACGGGTGAATATAAATTGACGACAGTAATAGTAATAAATTCTTTTATATAAGTACTAGTAGTTTAAGCCTTCCCTAGAAGCCATCGGTTTAGTCAACGCTTTGTAAACAGTAAAACGTTAAATATAAACGAACTACCTTTTGGCCAATTACATAATTTTAATGCATTACTTTTAATCTTAATTGTTAACTCAATAATTGTTATATTTACTTAGTGTTTGATTGAGTCGCTATTTGACGTGCCTTAATCGTTTCCAATCTTCGGCGATTAACCGACAAGGTGGAGTTTTCATAAGCCCCTACTTCACACTATTTAAATCATCTTTGGGGTGAGAACATTGCTTATTTTAACAGTTGTACACAAGTACTTTTCTGATTTACTATGGGGTCTAGTTCCCTACTCAACCCAACTTACTTATATTGCCCAATTTATCATGAACCATTTATTCTTGTAGCCGCGAATGTTATGGATAGATTCTATCAGGATTGGACTTCCCCTGTTGTCTTGGACTGAAATTAGTCAAGCAAACATAGTTTCATTTGAGTCAGTTATGGATGTTTCAGGTTGAACATCGCTTGGGCATTGTTTATGATAATACTTGTTAACGCTTCGGTGTCATGAGCTGTGACAATAGTAAAACTTTTCATTCGTGATATATATAGGATTTCTTTATTTCATACTATGGTTATAATCTTGTGGTACATCACTATTATAACAACAACAAAAACTATTGAAGACTACCAACTTTTATGTTGACACTTGAATTGTTTTCTCAGGTGTTCATATCTTATGGAAAATAAGGGAGTCTGCATTGGTATATTGCATGTATGAGGTCTATCTCTTCGTATCAATATCTTTCACGCCATAAAGTCACAATCACAAATCCAGTCTTCCGCTGCAGTGAATTTGGGGGTGTGACATTGTAAAAATATAGTATATGTGAAATGATGCGGCATTGGTCGATAATCGCTCTCAAATAGGACATCGCGAAAAGATCCGCGACTAATACGGGACAGGTTTGAGGAAACATCGCGCACCAACAGAGCGCCTCGATTAGATAGTCGATGAGGATCGAATCGGGTTTAAAGAAGTCTTTTGCTGTTTAAGGACAGGATGTGCCCATCTCTAAAACAGACTCTTGGCCATCCCTTCATAGAAGGTGGTGCCTAATAACGACATTCATGGACTTTGTTAGTGATAATAAATACCTCCATAACATGGTATATAGTTCAGGGACTAATTGTGTCAAGTTTGTTTCTTTCGACTATTAGAGATAATGGTTGTTTTGATTTATGTCAAGGATGTAAAGATGGAGGGCTGTTCCTGTATTGATGGTGAAGTGGTTATGTCGGTGTTGAGTCAAAGATATATAATCGGGAGTTTCTCTTGATTTCTCACTTTTCAACGCTCTATCTCTCTCTAAAAATGCTCCTCTCTCTTTAAAATGTTGTAACCCTAGTTGATTGGATCATCTTGATCTTTTTATTTATGCGGTTATAATTGAACAATAATTAATATAGATTGTTGATCCAACCTGTAGTAGCAGTGGTGGATAGAGTGTTTTCCTGATTGAGATCAGTGTTTTGTGTAATTATTGTTATCAATTGAGATTTGAGTGTTTTTTATAAATAAGATTCATAATTTCTTCATGGTTATCAGAGCAGGTTGCTATGAAATCATTTTTTTAAAGAAAAATTTAATTTAGGGTTTCGTTTAATTTTAGGGGTTTTTAAAAAATTGTTAATTAGTTTTCGATTACAACTGTTTTCTTGTAAGATTTGTGGTTTATTGGCTCTGTTCTTTTGTTAATTTCAAAAACCTTAATTTTGAATTATTATGGGTTTCATGGATCTGATTAAAAATACATATCTCTGAGTTGTTGTTGGTGATTATGGTCTGATTAACTCATTAGATTTGAAGTCTTAGGTTTGATTTGCTCTGTTTGAGGATTTATGGTTTTGTGGATCTTGGTGATTATGTGTGGTTTATTGTGGGGGTGATTATTACCAGCCTTCTTGACTAAGTGAATCAAGAAGATAGTCGGTTTGGTATAGCCTTTTGCTGCATATCATTCAAAAAGCTCAGCTACACCTCTTTATACTCTTATCTCTTATAAATGTAATTGAGTTTGTTTGCCCTTGATTGCACCTTGAGTGTTGAAAAGCCTGGGAACTTTTTTCTTCTTTCTTGATTGTTTTTTGTCTTAGTTTTATGTTTGTTTCTGTTTGTCTTTATGTCTGTTATAATTCTGAGGCATTAATTCTGCATATTAATTCTGACATGATGATGAGTATTCCATGATTTGTTAACAGAATAAGTAATTGGATATTAGTGATCCATTACACTTGCTCCTATTGATACTACTGCTTTTATTGTTGTTTCAATAAAACTAAAGGAATGTAAAATTATCAAGTATGGTCATGTGATATGCTTTTGTTTAGAAGGAATGAATTAGATTGGTTTTATACTGAGGGATCTTGTAAAGTTCTTATTACAGTTGAGGTTCTTGGTATACATTTGGGATAGGGGTTAGTGCCCCATTGTTTTGGGTTGGATCTTGAATTCAATATCTTGAGGAAACTTTTCTTGGGTCTTATTTTTTCAAAAAGGGATAACATGTTTGGGAAGAATTAAAGAAACATATGAAAAAGTTGATGTGATACAATAACGTTTGGTTGGCATTTCAAATTAATACTCTTAAACAGAATGGTTCTTCTAATGCTGATTATTCATAAGTAAAATGCTTTATGGAAACAATATGATGCTATGATTGGGTTGTCTCTATGTGTTTGTAATGCTCAGAAGTTTTAAGAAACATATCAGTTGTTGAAAATAATGCAATTTATTATGGCTTAGCCTAGATTCTATATATGCAAATTAGGAGTACTATCTGTATAGAGGACTTTACCTGATATGAAAAGTGCTTATGCTACAATTTCTTAGTAGAGGAGTCTCATAGAGTTTCTGTTGGTAGTACAGTTGGTTCCGCTCAAGGAACTAGGCTTTTGCTGTTGTGTCTAATATGCCTTATAGCCAAAAATTTTTAGAGATATATTTAAATTTTCAATGATGGACTTCTAGATCGTAATAATGTGAATAATAATAGACAGGTGGGGGTTCTGGTTTGAATAGATAACAGCACAAATTGGGGGTTCTGGTGTGGGCGTGTGGAAAATTTATGTTTTAATGGGCATACTACTGATAGTTGTTTTAAGATAATTGGATATCCTGTTGATGTTGGAATGAAAAAGTCTCGTCATAATTTTAAGTAACAAAAATGTTCTCAATAATAATTTGTCTAGGAAAAGTTCATCTTCTTGTTTTTTAGATGAACAAATGGCTACTCTATTATCTCTTATCAAAGACAATAAAATTGGAAAGAATGTGCAGGTCAATATGGCATGTACTTATTTGAATCAAAACTCAATTTTTCATAAACATTTCCACAAGTTTTATTGTTCTAATGCAAAATTTAAACCAAAATTGGTTAATTATGGAAAGATTGTTAATTCAGGGGCAAACCAACATATGACTTACACTACTAAAGGATTAGATAATGTTGTTGATATTTCTCATCTTAAGATAAAAGTAGGTCATCCCAATGGGACAGAGGCTTTTATCTTTATGATTGGAAATCTCAAGTTATCAAATGGTTTAACTCTGTATGATGTGATGGTGATACCTGAATATTATGTCACTTTGATCTCAGTTCATAAAATGGCAAAAGTGAACAAGATTTTTGTTGTTTTTGATGAGAGTAAATGTTATTTTATGAATCAGGATTTGAATCTGAAAAATGTTCTGGGGACTGGTGATCAGTGTGAAGGGTTATACTACAATAATGAAAAAGGTACTAAGGTTAATAAGAGTAACCTATGTTTTCAATGTTTGTTATCTCAATATGATTAGCACTGTAGACTGGGTCATACTGGAGAACTTATTATGAATGTCCTAAAGAAATCTTTGAATTTTGATAAATCTGACAAGGGTTTTTGTTGTGAGGTTTGTCAAAGAGCTAAGCAAACTAGAAAACTTTTTCCTTTGAGTGATCATGTATCATGTCACACCCACAGACGGGGCCTTGACGGAATACGTATCTGAGGGCGTGACGTCGTAACAATCCGAACATAAAGCAATAAAGAACAACCACTAATCATGGACGTTTGAAAAATAGTTGTACTCGTTGCATAAAGAAAATTAATTTAAGTTTTACAACCGGTCATAAGAGAGTTAAATGTAGCGGAAACATAATAAAGTTTGACAATGACAATGAGTATATAAATAATAAGTCTTGAAATTGGCGAAGTCACATAGCACATCGACTCCATTTAGCATCAAGAATCAAGCCAAGCTAAGCACCTAAGAAAACATGTTTAAAATGTCAACATAATGTTGGTGAATTCATAGGTTTAAGTTAGTACAAGAGTGGACCACAAGATTTCAAAACGCATGCGACTACTATAACAGATACAGCATCACATAAAAGGTATTTACTGTTACGCTAAGCTCATGACACCGATGCTAATAAAACAGGGCATATCATATCATGCCACATAGTATTCCTGTCCCAAACCAAAGACCACCACAACGCACATCGACATGACATATATCCGTTTGTTCTTCGTTAAGTGGAACCAAAGCAGATAGGGATAATTAGTTCCAATAGATCTATTTACGCATTCACGCTTACTTAACCAATCCAATTGGCCATAGGTGACTAACGGTTCATGATAGTTCGGGCAATAGTGGTTTGTAGCAAAACTTAGGCAACACATAAACATGTAAAACTCACGTTAAGTACTTGTGTCCAATTTTAAAAGCAAACAATGTTTCTCACCCCAAAGTATAAAGCATTTGAAAATAGTTAAAACGTGGGGCTATGAACTCACATTAAGCAAGTGGTGAATCGATAATCAACGAAGAAGAAATAAAGCCGAAAGGTCCTACACGCGACCTAAATAGATGAGGCGTCTTAGGAAAATGAAAGATAACTGAAATAAAACATCTATGTTCATCATTTAAAGCATCCAAGTGTGTTTGCATTTTAGTAATGAAAGGCTTAGAAAAATTTACAACATCTCTGATAAATACCGACACTTGCAAAGAGTTACTATTTATAGAAAGTTTATATTTTAGGAAAGTGTTTAGTTTCCAAACGTTATACCGTCCCCTATATTTGTTAAGTTTCCATATTTTCCAAATTGTGGCACTAACCATAATCCCTAATTACATGTCCGTTCCGCTAGTTTTACCAACTTACTATTTTTAGTAACTTTTACGCCTTTTCTAAAATACCATTAATGACATCTCAAATGATGCTAATCTATATATATGTGTTACTATATGTTTCGCTAGTGTTTAGAAAGTCCAAAAATGTCCGAATACCCTTTTTACTATTCACATCAGCACATTATTCATTGAGTTTTGCCGAAAATATTTCAAGTTTCATTTGGTTATAACTTGGATGTTTTAAATCCGATTTTAAAGTGTGATATGTGAAAAACTATCTATTTAAAACAAGCTCTTCAAAAACTACTTTTACGCCTAATGAAAACATTTTTAGGTCACTCAAAACCTCAAAACCATTTCGGGACAACAAGGGTGTTTTACCGAAACACGACCAAAAATCAACCCAACTCACATATTAGTGCCTAATCTAGCCCTAATCTTTATTCACCAATAACCAACCAACAAAACTAAACCCTAATCCAACCTAATCTCTATTGTTGCAACTCTCATCAACCCTCAATCTCACAAAGAACATGATATGAAACATAAACATAAAGTTGTAACAATTTTTATTTCCACTTTATAAAAGATGCCAAAATATTAACTTATTTCTTTTGTAAAAATGACATAAACACATGGATCTTTATGAATAAACATATATCTATAAAGATAATAGATGAAACCAAGCAAAGATCAAGAAAGACTTACAAATCAAGAAGAACAAGTAGTGAAAACACAAGATCTATACCCAAGAACTATAGATCTATAAAAACCCCAAATAATCTTGCAAACCCTAATTTTATAAATCTTGAAATCAAAGAACTAATGTTTCACAACACCTTAGATATAACTAAGAATGAACTTGGAATGATTGGATCTTGCTAGAAATCAAAAGTTTTGAAGTGGGTATGGTGTTGGTGGTGTGGCCGTGAGCTAGAGAGCACAAGGGATGAAGAATAATTTTTTTTTGAGGCTTGTGTGTGTTATGAAACCCTAGAAATGAAAATGCCATATATTTATAGTGCAAGGCTAGGGTTAGAGGGTTTATTTTTATGAGTAAGTGACCAACACACACATGTGTGTGTTTTTGGTGGGTTCAATAATGGGGAGGCCACAAGGACCAAATGGGTAAAGTTTTCTAGCTAAAGTTCAAGTAACATGGTCATGGTTCAATATACTTGGTCTTGGTTTTAAATTTTCAGATCAAATGCTCAAACTTGCATGTGATGTATAAGAGATGGCATGCATGCAAGTTACTAGGCAACAAAGATGTCACTTTCCTTTACATGCATGTCAAGAATTCAAATTTTTAGTTAGTGGAGTATGAATGATTTAATTTTAAGTGCATGGTGACATTGTGGTGGTTTTAGGCTTCCATATGCATATGGGGAGGGGTATGAACAAAATTTTTGGGCTTAGGGTATAAAGATTATCGATAACTTGATTTCACAAAAAGATTTCGATTTCTGAGGTTCATTTTGGTCAAAAAACGCGAAAAACGCAATATTAAGAGATAAAACCCTAAAAATTTATATCGGAAGTGATTAAAAATATACAAAACACTCGGAAAGCAAAAATAACTCATAAAAAGCGTAAATTTAATATAATAACCAATGTCGGAACGCGTCCGATGATGTTTTTCAGTTTTACGCAATTTAACTTTCTGGTAAACTGTCAGATTTAATGTAACGTATAAAATTTAAGAGTAAATGACCGGAATGGGTCAGAATACTAACCAAGAATTTACAGGGTGTGACATCCTTTCCCCGTTAAAAGTGCTTTGTCCTCAAAGCTTAGGACGTAGCTTAGAGACGCGGATACAGGTGTTTACAAAGAGATTAGGGTACTTCTTCTGATTTGGTCTTCGCGTTCCCAGTTAAAACTCGGGACCTCTTCTCAAATTCCAACGGACCTTCATGATTGGAATGTGACTTTATTCAAATGTTTAACTTTCGCGGTCCATAATCTCAACCGGTTCTTTAATGAAATTGAGCTTTTCGTCGATGTGGATTTCCGTCAAACGAAAAACGAGCGGTTTCGTCGGATAAGCCCTCTTAATGTTTCGAGACGTGAAAGGTAACTATTAACACGATAGTTTCTCAGGTAATTCTAGTTGATATGCAACCGTTCCAACTTTGGCGAGAATCTTAAAAGGTCCAATTAATGAGGGTTCAGCTTTCCCCGTTTGCCGAAACGTATTACTTGGCGAGAGAGCGTCAGCGATACTTTTAGCAAAGACCTTATCCCCAACCTGAAATCCCAATGGCTTACGTCTCTTATCAATGTATCACATTGTCGATCACGTGAATGCTTGTAGACATGCTTGATTTGGATAATCATCTTAGTTTGTTTTATGAACAATTTCTAAGGCCATTGAGCTGAGCATCTCCTACCTCAGCCCAACAGATAGGTGACCGACATTTGCGACCATACAACGCCTCAAAAGGTGCAGCTTTAATACTTGTATGGTAGCTGTTGTTGTAGGAGAACTCTATTAAGGGTAGATGTTTGTCCCATCCCTTTCCGAAATCTATCACACATGTCGGAGCATGTCTATAATGTTTGGATAGTCCCTCGTCACTTTGACCATACTGTTTCTGGGTTGGTACGCCATACCCCATACTAAATTGAGTTCCAAAACTTCTTGAAGAGATTGCATAATTGAGACACGAACTGCCAACGAGATCAAGAGAAGATCGAACTGGCACTCCTGTCTCACACCAACTTCTTTCAAGTACTGTCTAGTCAGTTTCTCTATTGAGTTATTTTCCTTTGTTGGCAGAAAATGAGCAGATTTAGTGAGTCGATCGACTATAACCCAAATCATATCTTTCCCACTTGACGCCTTTGGTAACTTTGTCACGAAGTCCATAGTTATATTCTCCCACTTCCATTCAGGGATTTTAGGTTGTACCAACAGACCAGACGGTTTCTGGTATTCCGCTTTAACCTTTGCGTAAGTCATACACTTACTCACATACGTGGCAATTTCTGCTTTCATGTTGGGCCACCAGTATAGCTTCTTCAAATCTTGGTACATTTTGTCTGATCCAAGGTGGATCGAATACTTTGACTTATGCGACTCGTGCATAATCAAAGCTCTCAAGTCACCAAAACATGGTATCCAGCTTCTATTTTTCAAACACAATGTTTCGTCTGCACGTGGCTCCAGATTCTTAATCATGCCACACAAATCTTCTGTTCCGTAATTCTATTCTTTTCTCGCCTCAACCTGAGCATTCAAGATTCGCACAGGGAGGTTCAAACCGATTGTCATAACCAAGGCTCGAACTCGTAGTGGCTTAGGTCTACTCTTTCGGCTCAACGCATCCGCCACCACGTTCGCCTTTCCTGGGTGGTAACGTAACTCACAGTCGTAGTCACTTAACAGCTCTAACCATCTACGTTGTCTCATATTCAGCTCCTTCTGATCTAGAATATGTTGCAAACTCTTATGATCAGTGAACACAACGCATTTCGTGCCATAGAGATAGTGTCTCCACATCTTGAGTGCGAACACCACAGCTCCCAATTCCAAATCATGCGTCGTGTAGTTCTTCTCATGGATTTTGAGTTGGCGGGATGCATAAGCTATGACTTTCTCCTTCTGCATCAACACTGCGCCTAATCCCTTGTGAGAAGCATCACAATATACTACGAAGTTTTCACTTCCTTCGGGCAATGCCAAAATCGGTGCACTACACAACTTTTGCTTCAATGTCTGGAAAGCAGTTTCCTCTTTTTCACCCCAATTGAACTTTACACTTTTCTGTGTCAGCTTCGTCATAGGCTTGGCAATCTTGGAGAAACCTTCGATAAATCGTTAGTAGTAACTGGCAAGACCTAGAAATTAGCGAATTTTTGTCGGGGTCTTGGGTGATTCCCAGTCCTTGATTGACTTAACTTCGCAGAGACATCGAGAATGCCTTCACTATCATCAGTGTCTAAGAAGATTGTACCTTCGACAGACAAAATTTCGCACTTCGAGAACTTGCGTACAAATTCTTCCTTCTTGACAACTACCAAAATTTAGTCTAAGATGTGCATCATGTTCTTCCTTGGTCTTAGAGTAGATCAAGATGTCATCAATGAACACGATCACAAATTTGTCTAAGTACGGTCTGCATACTCGGTTCATCAGGTCCATGAACACTGCGGGCGCGTTAGTCAACCCGAAAGCATCACTTGGAACTCGTAATGACCATAGCGAGTTCTAAACGCCGTCTTTGGGATATCCTCATCACGAACTCTAAGTTGGTGATAACCAGACCTCAAGTCGATATTCGAGTACACACTTTACCCTTGTAGTTGATCAAACAAGTCGTCGATTCTCGGAAGTGGGTATCGATTTTTTCACAGTATGCTTGTTAAGTTCACGGTAGTCGATACACATTCGAAAAGAGCTATCTTTCTTTTTGACAAACAAAACCAGAGCTCCCCATGGTGAGGAACTTGGTCTTATGAATCCTTTATTAGAAAATTTTGTAGTTGAGCAGACAATTCTTCCATTTCCGATGGTGCTAATCTATACGGGGCTCGAGCTACAGGGGCGGCACCTGGGACTAAGTCGATTTGGAATTCAACATGTCGTATCAGTGGTAGTCCAGGTAAGTCTTCTGGAAAAACTTCTGGAAAGTCTCGTACAGTCGGCATGTCTTCGAGTCGCTTCTCCTTCGACTTGTCTTCGGTTTCCTTCACCATAACTTATGCCAGTAATAATTGACAACCTTTCTCGATATACTTTTGAGCCTTTACACACGAGATAATGCTTAATGTAGATTTCTTCTCCTTATCACTCTTGTCTCCTTGAACGATCAGAACTCATTTCCAATAGGAATACACACTACTATCTCGACACCTAGACAATCACCGCATGATTCTTTGCTAACCAATCCATGCTGATGATGACGTTGAAACTACCCAACTCTATGGGCATCAGATCAATGTTAAATGGGTGTCCTAATAACCCTAATGTACAGCCTCTAAGCACAGTATTAGTTTTTGAAGTTTTTCCGTCAGCTAGTTCGTCAGCATAGCTAACGTCTAGGGCAGAGGGAGTAATATCTAACAATGCACTAAAAGTATTTGATACGAAACTTCTATCGGTACCCGAATCAAATAACATAGAAGCATGATGATCGTTGAGAAGGAACGTACCCGTGACAGTGTTGGAACCCGGGTTAACGTCACCTCCTCCAAGGACATATGCTTTGCCTCTTGCATCGGGGACTCTCGCTTTGTTCCTACGGTTCTGGTTCTTGATCTTGGGATAATCCTTCTGGTAATGTCCTTGTGTACCACACTCAAAATAAGTCACATCCCTCTGATTCACCATTTGACCTCTCTGGGTAGAAGTAGTGGAATTGGTAACCTTACAATTCCGGGTCAAATGTCAAATCTTGTTACACTTCCTACATCTTATAGTGCGAGGGCCTACATGATGAAGCTTACACTTATTGCAGAAGGGTAAAGTACCTTCATACTCCTTCTTCTCATTGTTACCAGCCATATAGGCTCTAGCAACATTTTAACCTCTAGTATTCTGTCATTTGAATGGTGGTTGTTGTCCATGGTTGTTTTCATAGTTGTTGTTCAATCTCCTCTTGTTCTCTGCATTTCTTACAGCATAGCCCTTCAACTTTTGATCCATCAAGTTGTTAGCAACTCGAACAGCATCTTGTAGTCTTGTGGGTTCTGCAACAATTACATTCCATTGGATATTATCAGGAAGACCTCCAATGAATTTCTCTACCCGATATTCCTCCTCGGGGACTATTTTAGTACACATCATGGTCAACTCTTGAAATCTCTGAGTATAAGTAGTCAAATCATTGTACTTCACGATTAAGTTCCATAGTTCAGTTTCCATTTTTTAAATCTCATTCCTTAGGCAGTACACTTCAGTCATTTGCTTCATGAGCTCTCTCCATGACATGGCAAATGCAGCCTCACTCCTAATAGTCCTCTTATGTAAGTTCCACCAAGTTAGTGCACCGTCCAACAGGGTGCAAGTAACATACTTAACTTGGTACTTCTCTGGGCAGTTTGCTGATATGGAACACTGTATCCACTTCTCAAACCATCATATCAATCCTACCAAACACTTCCGTCTCAACCTAAAGTTGAGTGGTTGACACTTCATGAAGTCCTGGTAGGTGCATTCTCTAGCAACAGGTCTAGCACCTCTAACATTCTCATCTGGATTCTCATTTCTACCGTTTCCATTTCCACCATTTCCATTTCCACTGTCGCCATCACTGCCATTTTGGCTTTGGTTATCAGTCTCGATAGCATTGGCGGCATGGGTCGCCTCATGAGCAGCCAACGCTTCTTCCACACGTCGATTAATGAGTTCTTCAATTGCTTCAGGGGTCATACCGGAGCGAGTGATAGTCATTATTCTACATCACAAGACACAACCCATGGTGAGATTTTGAAACGAATACACTATCATTAGATAACGATAATTTAATACATGCTATAAAATAAAATATAATTACAACATGATTGACATAATGAATAACTAACAATATAAATAAATAAGCGAGAGAGTCAAAAGAAGCTTTTCATTTCATGAATAAAAGCATAATTCGGTTACAACAAAAAAAAAAAATCCAAAATAGGCTAATGTTCCACAATTATGTCTACTGCAACACTATACCTAACCATCAATCTAGTGTCCTACATGATCATGGTACGACTAGTCTAAGGGTGAAAACCCAAACGTCTCTCAACATATGACTCCAACCTCCTAAGTCTCCCTCGAGTATCATCGCGATCCCTACGAATCTGACGAAACTCCTCCTATGAAAGGGACATATAAAGACGAAGGCTGTTCACACGATCCTTCTCAATATCCAACATAGCACGAACCTTGAGGTTCTCTAACCTCAAGCTATATATCCTCTCGGCCATCCTAGCTCTGTCTCTGCTAGCTATCAACTGATCGGCCTCCAACCGGCTCTGGGCAGTCTCAATCCTGACAATCCTATCAATACGAACCTCAGACATGTGATGGTAAAAGTCACGTACAACATCATCCAAGTCAATCGGCATATCCTCGAATGACCTAACAATGCCATCCTTAGTGCCAAACAAATCAGAAGAATCCTCTCCAGCTGGCTCTATAATCTTCTCCTCAACTATCGGTACGAACATCGGGTCGACACCTACCTCAACCGTGTCTCCAGCACTGGTGTCAGCCTCATACTCCTTTGTGTCATCCCTAATATCCCTAGGGTCAATCTCAACATGATCTCTAACATCATCCCCATCACCAATACCTAACTCCATATCAACCCCAGTCTCTATAGGACCAACCTCGGCATCCTCCTCTATGCTAGCCTCAGACGAATATGAATCTCTGAACCTCTTACGAGGTGGTAAGAGATCAGCACGGGTAGGAGCTAATGATCCCATAACTGGCGTAGATGATGGTACAGAATCAACCGGGGATCTACATCTCTTGCGAGATGGTCCAGCAGAATGTGAAGATGAATGCAGGGGTCTCTCTGATGAATCTCCTGATGATGACTCTGATGTAGTCGGTGGATACAAAGTAGATAATGGAGCAGCACACCAACGATGAAATGCCTCACTACGTCGTGGTGCTCTCCTCGGAGGGTAACACAATCTGGGTGATACATCTCTAGTCGAAGATCCAGAATGAGCCTGATCTGATGCATCCAAACCCAAAGAATGAACTGGCGAAGAATCCAAAGATGAACTGGAAGAAGATGAGTGATGGTCCGAAGAATGAGGTGATGCATGCCTCGATGCTAATCTGCGAGCTGGTAAAGGTCCAACTCTCTTCCTCGCAGTCAACAACTTACGCGGCCCGTTAAGGTGGGTGCGGTAAGGTCGACCAAAAGGAATAGCCTCCCCGGGTCGGATAAGAATCGCTGACCGTCGACGAATCCTGGGCGGGGCAGTAACAGGAGCAATAGGAAACTCAGATGATGATGATGGACGTGTTGTTACCCTGCTCCTCCAACGAGCAACGGTAGCAACATAAGGGTCCTGCGATGGTGGTCCATCAGAAGAATCGGTGCATAAGAATGGTGAAATAGCTGGTAGCGGGGAAATGTGCTCTGGTGAAGACATCTCATCTGGTGAATCAGAATCAGAACCCGAATAGGGAACCAAGCCACACAATCCAGTGGGTGAAGCGACAAGAGTCGTCTCAACCACAGGAGCGGCAGATGAAATAACAGGAGCAATAGTAGAAGTCTCTGGAGCAACCACAGAAGTAGAAGGAATAACAGTAGGAATATCACCAAAAAGAATAACCTGAGAGGGCGGTGATCCCACACTCTCATCTAAAGAATCAGAAGAAATAGCAATAGCTGAAGCTGCCATGATCTACACAAGCAAAAGTTTATATAAATCTCTTTTATATGAAACCATGCAAGGCATAAAGAAACGATGAAATGTAATGAAATGAATGGCAAGGTGAATATGGCAATATATATAATAATCTCAGGTATATATATAGAAATCTTATATATATAACAAGGATAGATAACACGTAAGCACAGATAAAGGCACATAGGATCACGTACTGGTTATAGACCAGACCTAGTATAACTACCTGGTTCTCTATAACCTTGGCTCTTATTACCAATCTGTCACGTCCCCAAACGGGGCCTGGACAAAATACGTATCCGAGGGCGTGACGTCATAACAATCCGAACACAAAGCAATAAAGAATGACCACTAAGGGCACGTTTGAAAATCCAACATCGTTGCATTAATAAAAATAGTTAAAGTTATACAAAGGCCCAAAATAAAATGCGGAAGCGATTTAAAGGTTTTAAAGTTTCACAACGATGTAAAGGCATTAGATAATAATTCTTGGAAAATAGGTCCAATGCATGGCAGTCCCAAATAGCAAGCAAGGATATCCGCAGCTAAGCACCTGAGAAAACATGTTTAAAATGTCAACATAATGTTGGTGAATTCATAGGTTTAAGTTAATACAAGAGTGGACCACAAGATTTCAAAACGCACGCGACCACTATAACAGATACAGTATCGCATAAAAAGTATTTACTGTTATGCTAAGCTCATGACACTGATGCTAATAATAACAAGGCATATTATTTCATGCCACAAACTATTCCTTCCCTTAACTGGTGTCCCAAACCAAAGACTACCCCAACGCACACCGACATGACATATATCCGTTTGTTCTTGGCAAACTCGAACAGTGAGCGCTACTCACCCGAATAGGGATAATTAGTCCATCTATTTATCATTTCGCCACACTTAACCAATCCAGAATGGCCCATAGGTGACTACCAGGTTCATGATAGTTCGGGCAATAGTGGTTTGTAGCAAAACTTAGGCAACACATAAACATGTAAAACTCACGTTAAGTACTTGTGTCTAATTTTAAAAGCAAACAATGTTTCTCACCCCAAAGTATAAAGAATTTGAAAATAGTTAAAACGTGGGGCTATGAACTCACCTTAAGCAAGTGGTGAATCGATAATCAACGAAGAAGAAATAAAGCCGAAAGGTACTACACGCGACCTAAATAAATGATGCGTCTTTGGAAAACAAAAGATAACCGAAACTTATACGACACGCTTTCAAGAGAAAAGACATCCATATGTGTTTGTACTTTAGTTTGTTCAATAAAGTATGACTAAATAAAATTATAGAGTTTTTCGTCAAGTCTTGGCGTTTATCCAAAAATTACTACTTTTAGAAAGTTTCTATTTTAGGAAAGTTTTTAGTTTCAAGACGTTAATACCGTCCCCTATATTTGTTAAGTTTTCATATTTTCAAAATACGCTAACTAACCATAATCATCCGTTAAGTTTTACCAAACTTACTATTTTTAGTAACTTTATCGCTTTTCCTAAAATATGTTAATGACGTCTTCAAATGATGCTAATCTATATATATGTATTACTATATGTTTCGTTAGAGTTTAGAAAGTCCAAAAATGTCCGAAAGTGTCTCAATACCATGTTACTATTCACATCAGCACACTATTCATTGAGTTTTGCCGAAAAATGTTTTATGTTTCATTTGGCTATAACTTAGCCGTTTTAAGTCCGATTTTAAAGTGCGATATGTGAAAAACTATCTATTCGAAACAAGCTCTTCAAAAACTAATTTTACGCCTAATGAAAATATTTTTAGGTCGCTCAAAACCTCAAAACTAATTCGGATCAGCAACATGTCTTTTCATAAATACTCCTAAAAATCCATCCAAACGCCACAATAGTGCTTATTCTAGCCTAATCCCGATCACTACTAAACCAACCAACAAAACCACACTTAATCTAACCTAATCCCTTCATTTTTATTGTTGCAACCCACTTTTTAACTCATCTCACCATAACTTATAAAACAACAAACATAATACTTCCATTTTTATAAAAGTAACACAAACACATGGACTCTTAAACTTGAACAATATTCATAAGAATAAAAGAAATGAAACAAGAGATGGGTCAAGGATGCTTACAAGAATGAAGAAACAAGTAGAGAATCACAAGATCTATACCCAAAATCACTAAATCTATAAAACACACTTATAAAATTAGAAATCCTAATTTTATAATCTTTAGGAAACCCTTGAAAATCAACCAACCAATACTTGAATCTACCTTAAAAACCCTTGGAAATGAATTTAAAACACTTAGATCTTGAAAAGAATCAAAGAAAATGAAAACCCTAGAAAGGGTGTGTGTGCCGTGGGTTATCAAGAGGAGAGGGAGAGAAAAGATTTTTGTTGTTGGCTTTGAAATGAGATAATAACCTAAGTGTGAGAAAGTATGGTATTTATAGGATCAAGTTAGGGTTTTGTGGTATCATAGTTCAAGTCATGTGGCTTGAGCCACTCTTTCTTGGCTCACCATAGGGTGCGTCCGGTTTTGGGTTTACAAAGGCAAGACCACACAAAATTTTTGCTAGCCAAAGTCCTTATGAAAATAATTCTAGCCAATGTGAGTCAAATGTGGTCAAGAGTGTAAGAAGTCACATGCATATGTCTTGGCTAGTTTCTTGTGCATGAGGGTGACTCCCTCATATGTCATTTTCATGCACACGCATGTAGATTTCAAAAATAAGATGCTTGGAATTAATTTCAAATGCTATGGTTGTCTTGGTTGGGTATTGGCGGACGAACAAGGCTCCAAGGGGAGGGTCACATGAAATTTTTCACTTAATGAAATGAGATAGATGATAACTAAAGTTTAAACGAAAAGATTTCGAGTTTCCGGGGTTCCGTTTGATTAAAAACGCGAAAAATGTAATTTAAAAGATAAAACCCTAAAATTAATATCGGAAGTGATTAAAAATCACGAAACACTCATAAAAGTTAAAATTTCTCATATAAGGCCTAAATTAATTAATAACTGATTCCGGGACGCGCCCGATGACGTTTTTCAGATTTATGCGGTTTAATTTCCCGGTAAACTGTCAGATTCAAACGTAACGTATAAAAGTCAAAAGTAATGATCAGAAAAGTTTAAAAATATTGACCTAAAATTACGGGGTGTGACATACTTTCCCCGTTAAAAGAGCTTTGTCCTCAAAGCTCAGGATGTAGCTAGAGACGCGGATTCAGGGTTAGCGAAAAGATGAGGGTACTTTTTTTTGCATTTGGTCTTCACGCTCCCAAGTATACTCCGGACCTTTTCTTGAATTCCAACGGACCTTCACGATTGGAATGTGACTTTGCTTCAAACGTTTAACTTCACGGTCCATAATTTCAATCGGTTCTTCAATGAAATTAAGCTTGTTAGACATACGTGGCAATTTCTGCTTTCATGTTAGGCCACCAGTATAGCTTCTTCAAATCTTGGTACATCTTGTCCGATCCAGGGTGGATCGAATACTTTGACTTATGTTACTCGTGCATAATTAAAGCTCTCAAGTTACCAAAACATGGTATCCAACTTCTATTCTTTAAACACAATGTTTCGTCTGCACGTGGCTCTAGATTCTTAATCATGCCACACAAATCTTCTGTTCTATAATTCTCTTCCTTTCTTGCCTTAACCTGAGCATTCAAGATCTGCACAGGGAGGTTTAAACCAATTGTCATAACCAAGGCTCGAACTCGTAGTGGCTTAGGTATACTCTTTCAGCTCAACGCATCAGCCACCATATTTGCCTTTCCCGGATGATAACGTAACTCACAGTCGTAGTCACTTAACAGCTCTAACCATCTACGTTGTCTCATGTTCAACTATTTCTGATCTAGAATATGTTGCAAACTCTTATGATCAGTGAACACAACGTACTTCGTGCCGTAAAGGTAATGTCTCCACATCTTGAGAGCGAACACCACCGCTCTCAATTCTAAATAATGTGTCATGTATTCTTCTCATAGATTTTGAGTTGGCAGGATGCATAAGCTTTGACTTTCTCCTTCTGCATCAACACTGCGCCTAATCCCTTGTGAGAAGCATCATAATATACTACGAATTTTTCACTTCCTTTGGGCAATGCCAAAATCGGTGCACTACACAACTTTTGCTTCAGTGTTCGGAAAGCAGTTTCCTCCTTTTCACCCCAATTGAACTTTACACTTTTCTGATTCAACTTCGTCATAGGCTTAGCAATCTTGGAGAAACCTTCGATAAATCGTCAGTAGTAACCAGAAAGACCTAGAAATTGGCAAATTTCTGTTGGAGTCTTGGGTGATTTCCAATCCTTGATTGACTCAATCCTCGCAGGATCAACGTGAATGCCTTCATTATCAATCACGTGTCCAAAAAATTGTACCTTCGACAGCCAAAAGTCGCACTTCGAGAACTTGGCGTACAATTCTTCCTTCTTGAGCAACTCCAAAACTAGCCTAAGATGTGCATCATGTTCTTCTTTGGTCTTCGAGTAGATCAAGATATCATCGATGAACACGATCACAAATTTATCTAAGTATGGTCTGCATACCCGGTTCATCAAGTCCATGAATACTGTCGGCGCATTAGTCAACCCGAAAGGCATCACTTGGAACTCGTACTAACCATAGTGGGTCCTAAACGCCGTCTTTGGGATATCCTCATCACAAACTCTGAGTTGGTGATAACGAGACCTCAAATTGATCTTTGAGTACATACTTGATCCTTGCAACGGATCAAACAAGTCATCGATTCTCAGAAGTGGGTATCGATTCTTTACAGTAAGCTTGTTAAGTTCACGGTAGTCGATACACATCCGAAAAGAACCGTCTTTCTTTTTGACAAACAAAACTGGAGCTCCCTAGGGTGAGGAACTTGGTCTTATAAATCCTTTCTCATAAAGTTCTTATAGTTGAGTAGACAATTCTTCCAGTTTTGACCGTGCTAATCTATACGGGGCTCAGGCTACAGGTGCAGCACCTGAGACTAAGTTGATTTGTTAAGATTCCGCATTAACACATAGTATTCATAGTATTGTTTCTACTAGTCATTTGTATTTATACATCTATGGCTATCATCCTTTCTAGGCTACATAGATCCATTCAGCTTTTAAACAGGACATCAAGTGGTAATCAGAGCTTGAGAACTCTGAATAAGAAAGAACAGCATAAAACCAGTTATTCATCTCAACACAAACAAAACATGTTGGCACACAAGATGAGATCACAACCACACCTCCACCATCAACACAAACAAACACAAACGACAACAAACTCCTACATACAGTCTCATAATCAAGCTGCCTATTCTTAAAACGGGAGATTATGATTTATGGGCTATGAAGATGGAACACTATTTGGCTCATACAGACTATCCAATTTGGGAGGTTATCCAAAATGGGAATGGTCCTGTGTCAGTCACAACTGATACATCAGGACAAATTAAAATTTTGCCTCCTAAAACAGCAGAAGAAATAGTGGCCAGAGAAAGAGAAAGAAAAGCTAGGACCACCTTGCTAATGGCCATACCAGAAGATCATCTAGCTAAATTCATATGAGATGGATGAAACAAGAGATGTGTGCATGCCATAATTCAGATTTGGTTGGAATGATGAATCCAAAAAGATGCAGAAGTAATTTGAGCAACTTTTGAAGGATTATGTATCCAAAACTGATGGGATTCACCAAAGGCTATAGAGATTCCAAAAGTTCTTCTAGCCAGTAGAGATCATGGAGCAGGTGTATCTACTGAAGATGCAAATCAGAAATTTCTAAGATCTCTACCTTCTGCTTGGTTACAAAGTTTCTTAATTATAGGATAACAAACAGGAAGGGACCAGTCTCAGTTTTGATGACTTGTACAACAATTAGAGTCTTTGAAAAGATGTAAGGCCTCTACTGGCATCATCTTCCAACTTGTAAAATGTAGCATTTGTTTCTGAAAACACCAGCGTACTATGATGTTTAGTACGCTTATGGTTGTTTCAATGCTTTTGGTCATAATCAAGAGCTTGAACAAACATATCATTTCATTGCTTGAAGTCAATCAAGTTGTCCTCACTGGTGGATCATGAGGCTTAGACCAAGTTGATGAATAGACTTGAAGAATGGACTTAAACAATGGCAAGTGGCATAGATTCCATGAGAATAAAGACAGTTCTACAAGAAGTCTGGTAGGAAAGTAGGAAAGTTACGTTTGTTGCAAAGAAGACCTGTCGGTTTTTTGCCAGAGAGTGAAGAACAAAGGAGGATTAACAGGAGGAGGGGATGGATAGAATCTGGAAATAAAGAATGGGAGCAGAGAACTGGAAAGAAAGAAGAGTCTAGAGACTATTAGAATGACAGTTGATGGAGAAAGTGTATGATTGGACAACTCATTCAGAAGATGTTGAAAATTATGCTTTCATGCTAGCAACAGCTAGGATTAGAGACACCAGTACTTCTGTTTCAAATGAGAGTAAACGTCTTATGCTAACCTTAAAGTCTATATGTGCTCCAGGAAAGAGCAACTTAGTGATGGCTAGGTAGAAATCAAGCTTATATCAAGGTCTTAAGAAAGAACGTTGATGCACAGTTAGGTTGACCTATCACAAGTCAACTTTAGTATGAACAAAAAAATCAAATTTTGAAAAATAGATTTAGATGATAAAATAGATGTTCTAACATACCATAAGAAATTGTTGGCTAAAGCTCAAAAAGAAAAAAAAAGGGGAATAAAAAAGAAAAAGATGATTTAGAAGTAATAGTAGACAAATGGAATCATTCTTCAAAAAATCTTGGTTAAATTGTAAATTATCCTATGAGTTCCAGTGATAAATTTGGGCTCGGGTATGGTGATTACAAATATAGTAGGATTCTGAGTTATGAAAATGAAGTTTCGCAAAGTGTCTTTAAGAGCAATAAAAGTGATTTTGAAAATCCACCTTTGCATAAGGCTTGCGTAAACATGTGAAATGAAAGCTGTACCCCCACCATGAAGTGATTATTTGCCCTTCTGGACTTGATCTTGAAATAGTATGACTCAAATATACATATGGTCAGAAAAGACCTCAACCAATGTGAATCTGAATTCCAAACAACTGAACTTGATACTGTAAACTCTAACTTTAGTACAGAACCTTCTGAATTAGTGTCTGAACCAGTTATCATGAATTTAAATATTGAAGTTTCACCAAAGCGTTGGTCTGATGCTCCTATCATTGAGGAGTTGAATCAGATAGTGATGTTTGTGTATGTGACTGTACAAACTTACAAGGACTTGATACACCTAGTTTTGCTTAAATACAAGTTAAAAACACCTAGGAGGAAAATCGTTAAGAATCAGATTTACCCTTAGTCAAAAAACCTAAGGTTAACAACAAGTGTTGGGGGCATGGTTTACCTGGAAAGCGCATGTTATTATCTGTGGTAGTTTTTTGTCATTTTATAAGTGATTGTGATTATCAGTAAAATTGGTCGTAACAAGTTGAACTAAACAAACAAAATATGTCTCGGGTAATGGTACAGGGGTCAGTGGTACCAACTGAATAATGTTCAATGGGTAAATAAACAAATCAATTTTGTACTTTTTGTAGTACAACAAGAACTGGAAATTTCCAGTTAATATGCTAAATTAAAGCTAGCAGTACTCCAAAATTTTTAGTATGCTAGACAAAATGTTAAACAGACGACAGTACTATAGCATGCTCTGAAAGTAATACTGTTAGCCCACTGTGAATGGTGTTAGACCAGCAAATGTTTTTCACAATATCATTCACCATCATCAAGCCTTTCAAATGTAACAACTAGTACTAAGAACAAATTTTTTATTAAACAAAAGTTTATAATGCTAGGTAAAAGAAGTTAGTACTGTTGGAGGAAAAAGGGACAATGCTGTTAAGTCCTCAGCAGGTTGTAAATGGAGAACACCAGGATACAATAATAATATTCTCTCCAAATGCAATGGTGGATCTAGCCTTAGAAATTATTCAAACTTTCAAAGATCACTAGGCAGAATCAAGCCCAACAGGTTGGGTCCTATGAGAGTTTATCTTTTTCTCTTAAATGTGCAGGATAAATCCACATTAGAACTCTAAAGAATAAGGAATTATTGATGGTGGATGTTCAGGCACATGACAGGGAAACAAGGCTTACCTTTCGACTTTCAAGACTTTAATGGTGGCCTGTTGCCTTTGGAGGTAGTAAAGGCTTATATTACTGGTAAGGGCAAAATAATACTGAAATAAAAACAAACAGAGTACTTAGGATTTTGAGGCTGTAAGTCTTTGTGAAGAACTCAGCATTTCAATCTTTTTTCTGTGTCACAAATGTGTGACAAAAAGAACAAGGTTCTGTTTACTGACTCTGAATGTCTTGTTTTGTCTCCTGAATTTAAGTTACCTGATGAAAATCAAATATTACTTAAAGTCCCCAGACAAAACAATATGTACAGTTTCAATTTAGAGAACATTGTTCCTACAGGAGGTTTGGCTTGTTTAATTGCAAAGGCTACAACTGATGAATCTAACAAATGGCATAGGAGGTTGGGTCATGTTAATTTCAAAACCGAAAAAGACATTGTGAAGGGGAACCTTGTCAGTGGTTTACTACTCAAAGCTTTTTCAAAATGACCAACACTTGTGTAGCTTGTCAGAAGGAAGCTAACACAAAAGTTCTTGTAGGCCACGTAGTTGCTCTATTAGCCACACCCTACAACTTCTTCATATGGACTTGTTTGGACCTACATCTGTCAGGAGTGTAAACCATAAGACCTATTGTTTGGTTATCACTGATGATTTTAGCAGATTTAGTTAGACATTTTTCTTAAGAACTAAGGATGAAACTAGTTGCAACATCCTTAGGGACGATTACTAGACAAATAGCGAACCTATTGATCAATAAGGTTAATTTTAAAAACTTATTAGATGTGATAATGGAACAGAATTTAAAAAAAACAGGTAGGATGTTATTGAATTCTGTGGGTTAAAAGGGATCAAGAGGGAAATAAGCAATGCCAGAAACTCCACAATCAAAATGGAGTTGCTTGAGAGATAAGAACAAGGACCCTTTATTGAGGCAGCAAGGACCCATGCTAGTTGAAGAGCAGAGACCTAGATTTCATTTTTTACTAACACTTTTTGGGCGAAGCAGATAGTACTGCTTGTTTATGTTCTAAATCGGGTATTAGTGATCCAAGCTTCCATTTATAAGACACTTATGAACTGTTAACTGGTAAGACACCAATTATAAGTTAAATATAAGACCTTTTGGGGCATGTGACCATTTGAAAACACCATGGACCACTATGGGCAGTTTGACTGGAAAATCTGATCGACGATTTTGGTTGGGTATTCTCTCAAAAACAAGGCTTTTAAGTATACAATTTAGAAAACATAAAGAGTTGAGAAAAACATGCAAATATACTTCTTAGGAACAACCCAAAGTTGAGGGAAAGGACAACTTGGCGTTTTTGACCTTGATTATTTGTCTAATTCTTGAAACTATCATCTGTTAGATCAGAGAATCAAGCTAACCTTATGCAGGTCAACAAGATTAACCAAAAATTCAGACACAAGACAAAATTGATGCAGGGATTCTGGAAAAGAAGATGAATTGATCAAGATGTATTGAACAGCCTCTATGGCATCCTATTCTTCCCAAACCACATACTGCTTCAATTCAGATATTAAGAGAGGAGTCCAGAGCGGAAGAACAAGTCTTTTGGATGATCTTGCAAGATTCAAGGCAAGAAGAAAGGAGCTAAATTGAGGAAGGGTCGAAGCTCTCAGGAAGAAATCATGAACAAGAAACTAAGAACTTGGTTACTCAGGCAGGAGCTGCTAAGTCTAGCAGTACTAACATTTTTAGTACTAGCGGTACTAACCTTGTTAATACCGTTAGCACAACAGCTAAAGCTAGCGGTACTAACTTTGTTAATACTGTTAGCGTACCAGTTAGTACTGCCAGTACTAAAGAGGGACAATCTGACACATCCAATTCCCATGAAGATGACTCTGAAATACTTCAACTTGAGGATATTCATGAAGATACTACTGATGGTATCTTTACACATTCATCTTATGATGACGAGGGTGCAGAGGCTGATTTCACAAATTTGGAAACAGTTGTGAATGTTAGTCCTATTCCCACATCAAGAATTAATCCCTCTCATCCTTCAGCACTAATTCTAGGTGATCCAACATCAACAGTACAAACAAGAAGTAAAGTAAATAAAAGTTCTGAAGCTCATTCGAAGACAAAACATATTGCTATTAGGCACCACTTCATACGAGATGCTTATGAGAAGAAACTCATACAGGTGCTTAAGATCCACACTAATGACAATGTAGCTGATCTACTAACCAAGGCATTTGATGTTAGCCGATTTCAGTTCTTGGTTGTTTCAATTGGGATGATAAATCCATAAGCTACATTGGTTAAAGGGAGGCAATATGAATGGGTCATCAGTGGGTGAAAGAGGTAAAACACACCATGGCAAATCAAACTTGTTCCAAGAAACCCCTAAAACCTTATGCTCCACCTTTCTACCCATCAAGATTCAATCACCATCATGCAAGCAGAACAACCTATACCAACAAGTGGTCCGTACACTTTCCGGTTGCAACTGGACCAAGAAACTGTGTTGTACCTAATCGTAAACCAAGAGTAAGAATTCTCTTGTGAAGCATTTTGAAGACATGAGATAATGTAGACCATCCAAAGAGTATTTGCAGGTGTGGTTCGACCCACCAAGAGACGAGTCTATGTCATGTTTGACAACAAAGGGGATGCATAACAATGGAGCGATGTGTGCCAGGTAAAATTGGTTAGTATGGTTGATGACGAGGGAAGGTCGCGGTATGTGTTTCACATTATCAACTAGTTTAAAGCAAGCAATTTCAGATTAGAGATTTAGTATGCTTTTAAACTAAGTACTACTATTAATAGAAATATTAGCAATTAGTTAGTGGTGTATAGTTGAATAGTTTATATGAAATGTTTGGTGTATGGATACATATTAACTAGAAGTGATGCTTGTCAAAGCCTTATGAAGATTTAGAGAGTCACTAAGAAGAGTTTTGAAGGTGCTAAAGAACAAGTTGAGGGTACTGAAGAGAAAAATGAAGGCACTGAAGAGATCTTTGAAAGTACTGAAGAGCAAAGAGAAAGTACTGAAGAGAAAGTTGAAAGTACTGCTGGGCAAATAGAAGGTACTGAAGATCAAACTAAGGAAGAAAATGCTACTCAAGCCTCTCAAACATCCACTCAAACACCCACTTCTATGATTTTTGGTGATGATGAAACAATAGCTACACTTCTCCTCAACATGAGTCAAGCCAAAGCTGCTTCTAAAGAAAAAGAGAAAGGTGTAGAGTTGAAGGATGTTGAAGAAATTGATAGACCTAGGCCTACTTCTACAAGATCACTTCTCACATTAAAGCCTCTTCCAAAGATTGATCCAAAAGACAAAGGGAAGAAGAAGATTGAAGAGGAGGATGAATCTGAAAGTGAAGATGATGATATTCCTCAAGCTGTGAAGAAATTCAAACAGCTTGAGAGTGATGAAGTAATGGCTAGGAAAATTCAAGAAGAGTGGGAAGCTGAAGAGGAGAGAAACAGAATTGCTGAAGAAGAAGCAACAAATGAAGCTCTCATTAAAAACTTTGATGATATAAAGGCAAGAATTGAGGCAGACAGAATTCTTGCTGAGAAGCTTCAAGAGCAAGAAAGAGAGCAATTCACAATAGAAGAAAGAGCAAAGTTCCTTCATGATACAATTGCTGCTCAGAGAAAATTCCTTGCTAGACAAAGATCAGAGGCCATAAGAAACAGACCTCCAACCAAGAATCAATTAAGAAATCAGATGATGACCTACTTAAAGCATGTGGGGAACTTCAAACATTCTGAGTTGAAGAGTAAGAAGTTTGAAGACATACAAGCAATGTATGAAAAGATAAAAAGGTCAGATGAAGATTTCATTGCTATTGGGTCTGTTGAAGATGATAGACTGATCAAAAGAATGAATAAGAAAGATTCCTCCAAAGGAGAAGAGATCAAGCAGGAATCTAAAGAAGAAGTCAAGGAAGAGGATAAAGGAGAAGAGAATACAAGAAAGAGAAAGCACGGTACAAGGAAAAAGATGAAGTCAAGAAAAAGAAGATTCAAACAAGATACTTCTCAAGATGACCCATCTGACATTGAGAAAGAGAATGATGAGCTGAGATTGTGCTTGACAATAGCTCCAGATGAGGACAAGGAAGTAGATTATGAAATACTTGACAAGAAGTATCCAATCATTGACTGGAAGACTGAGAATCTTGGCACTAAACCACAGTTTGATGAATCTAAAAGATCAGAAGAGATTAATATGAATGTGGTAACAAGAAGTAATGGTCAAAAGAGATCCTTCAGCACATTGATAAGAGTGCTTTCAGTGTTTGACAGAGAAGACTTAGATGCTGTATATAAACTTGTGATGGACATATATCAAGATAAGATTCCTGAAGGTTTTGATAAAGTTCTTTGGGGAGATTTGATAGTTATGTTCAATCCAGATGAACAAGATGAGTTTTGGAACTCACAGCATGAATGGAAAGTAGTCAGTTGGAAGCTGCATAGTTCTTCAGGGGTACACACTTTGATGACTGATGAAGGATTAGTCGTTCACATGCTAATAGAGAAGAAGTATCCTTTGAAAAAGGAAATACTGATGCAAATGCTAAAGCTAAAATTGGAGTCTGAAGAAGAAAGTACTATGGCATTGGAATTGATACGATTTATCAAGAAGGTACTTGCTGATTTAGAATCTAAAGAATAAGACTGATGGAAGTGAGAAGGGATTGAGTGTTGGCTAACCACCACACAACAAATGGTTATCAATTCACCATGCTTAACAGGCATAAGAATTGGCTAGTCCACAAGCAAACGGCTTGAGGTAAAGACTTCTCAAATCCGTTTATGGTTTACAATTTACCAAAAATTGTAGGGTTCTCAACTCACCTTGCTTCTTGGTGAAGAGTTGGCTAGTCCAAGATCAAACAGTTCTTGGTAAAGACTACTCAAATCTGTTGATAGCTGATAGTTTGCTAAAAACTATATGGTTTATCAATGCACCATGTTATGACAATGAAGCATTGGCTAGTCCAAACACAAACGGTATTTGGTAAAGACAAATCAAATCCGTTGATGGTTGACAGTTTACCAAAAACTGTATGGTAATTAACTCACCATATTCTTAGATGAAGAGTTATCTATCCCAGAGCAAACGGCTACTGGTAAAGGAACATCAAATCCGTTAATGGCTGGTAGTTTGCCAAAAACTACAAAGCCAACTTAGTTGGATTGTAGGTAAAAAGATGTTGCTGAGTAGCTGAAAAGATGTTGCTGAATTGCTGAAAAGACAAGGTTGCTGCTAAAGAAGGATAGAGTGTACAAGATTAAGAAATGATAAAGAATGTTTGGATACATCCTCTGTGCGTTAAAAGAAGCTTAAAGGATTGAAGAAACATGAAGTTAAAATAGTTTAACATTCATGTTTAAGGGAGGATTGTTAGGATTAATGTTTTCTTAACTTAGTACCGACAGTACAAATAGTTAGTACTGACAGTTATACTTAGTACCGACAGTACAAAGTATTAAGTACTGTTAGTTAGTTAGTACCGTTAGTAGAAAGTTAGTTAGTACCGTTGAGAAGATATTTAAAAGATATTTATGAGATATTTTAGTAAAAGATATGTAAGCCTTTTAGGGTTATCCTTCGTATATAAAAGGATCTCCTTTGGCATAGTTAGCAGATATACATGAAAACAGACGATTACAAATCATATATCATAGTTAGCAATCTGTAATCCTCAAGAACACATTAATAAAGTTGTTATTCAGTTGTTCATTGTTCTTCTTAGTACCTGTGTTAAGATTCCGCATTAACACATAGTATTCATAGTCATTGTTTCTACATAGTCATTTGTATTTAAACATCCTGGCTATCATCCTTTATAGGCTGCAAAGATCCATTCAGTTTAATCAGGACACACGGTTCTTAATTATAAAGTTTCTATTTTTAGAAACGTCCTCGTTAATTAAAGTAGTCAAACCCAAAATATCATGATCGTAATAATAATAGTGTTTATTATCTTTATAAAATCCAACAAGTCTTATATTAACCCAATTGACTTTTAAAAGTCAACATTTGACTTTTTAATATATATTTTTCCTTAAATCTGACCCATCCAAAACGTCCCGTAGATCACATTTTTACGACTCCGATGTAATGTAATGTAAAATGATGTTTCAGACAACTTTTTAGTTTTAGCCGAGACCCGAAACACGAAGGAAAATGACGAAAATGCCCCTGCAAGTTTCTGCGCAGTTTTTAGTATATATACTTTGTTTTCTAACCCTCGGCTTGGTCTAACTTCTTCGTTTCAAATCATTAAATTTTGAAATTTACATGTAGAAAGTGAAACGGCATTCCGGACAACTTTCGTGTTTCGCCGAAAGGCTAAAACGGCCTCGAAAGTGCTCAAAATGGCCATTCAAAAATCTGGACAGCAAGTATACGATACAATAGCTGTTAATTTTTGTATAAAAATTTCCAAACTTCATTCGGCCATAAAATCTTCGTTATTAGGAGTTACGGAACGATCCACCTACCGAAACATTCATTAGGACGAACTCTATCATATTTTTTAAACCAAAATAAGATTTTATAAATCTCGAACCTCGTAATCCATGCCAAAGATTCTGCTTGAAAATACATTTTTAAAAACCCACTAAACGGCCATTTTCGGCTTTCGACAACACCAAATCAACATCATCTAGCCTATTTTTATCATCCAATATCATTTCTAGTCTAGTCTAGCGCAAGATTCAATCGGATTTCATCACATGCAATTATCAAAAATCGATATAACCACTAAAATAAACTTAATACAAGTATTAAAATACTTACAAAGCTACACAAAAATGTTTTGGCATTCCCCTTTGTTAGTTCAAACTTGGACGCAAACCAAAACCACAAGACCAAACACTTTTTCAATCGAACCAACTAGCTACAATGTTTATTTATCACCCAAAAATCAATACTTTCAACCTAATTCGACCAGACTCGGCCCGAACTCCAACTACGAAAATACTTATTGCATGTCATGTTTTCTTAGTGGGATATGTAGGTAATGACGAGGGGATTAATATTTTCAAGATGGATCATAATGCATGCGAGTTTTTGTTCGGTTTTGGTGGCTCTTTGTGGTGACCGTCGGTTAGGGAGCAAGGGGGACAAGAGAGATAATTTTTTTTTTGTAAAATGTCAAAATGAAGGTATTAGTTTGTTTATATAGGGAACTAGTTTGAGGTTTTGACACAAATAGTCCTTCCTCCTCCATAGTCTTTCAAAGTTAATACAAAGGGTGTTTATTTCGTCCTTGTGGCCGACTATTCGCTCGGGTTTTATAATTCCGTAAGTATTTTTCTTCTGTTGACTTTAATTTATTTTTAAAACATCACATAAAACACGACTTTAGACAAGATTTCCGCAAAAACTCAAGGAAAGTCTTAAAACACTAAAATAAATACAATTTTGCTCTCGAAGCAAAAGATGAAATTTTTAAATTTTCTCAAACGCTCAAACAAATAGAAATTTGAAACACGGCTTGCGAAATAGCCATAAATAATGATTTTTATCAAATCGCCCGGAACGAGGAATGATTATTCCGAATCAAACGTAGAAAATAAATCGTGGCTCGCGAAAATCGTCGGCCTAAAACTTGGGTTGTTACATTATGCCCGACCCATAAGGGTGTATGCCATGTACTTAGAAACTTAAAAAATCATTTAAAAATGCAGAAGGCCATATGCTCATACACGGAAGGCCTTATGCTCCAATTTCAAGATTTTACCAAAATCCTAACTTTTTACAACATACTTTAATTTCCGAAAAACGACTTTCATGACTCGACAAAATACCAAAACTTCCAGAACTCGTTAGCATAACATATTACATCATGTTCATAAACATTTATAGTCTAAATGACCCATAACCACATACTTCACGGGGTTTGCCAAACACCCATTTTGACCCACTTTCAAAAACACCTTAACTCAAAACTCTTAACCAGCTTACATGTCTTTTGTTCCAAGACCAAGACATGAACTTGGACACTTAAAAACAACATTTATAAATCATAATTACCAAATACATAACTTAACGACAGAATAGGGGTTCAACGTTGACATGAGCTCGGCATCTAGCACTAATATCATATGCATAATCCAAATACTTCCAATTACCAAGCTTCCACTTCTATACCTTTATCAAGGCTATATCTTCATCTCATAATAGCCTATAAAATGGTTAAACAACTAAACCGTAAGCGAAACGCTTAGTAAGTAACCGGATATAATATATTATCACACATGATATAATCAAATGCATACATATACATCATAAAAAAATTGAACTAACATCCACATACTTTTTAGCACCCATAACAACTAGCCATCAATAAACTTGCAACAAAGCTTCTTAACTAAAACTAACATATCAACACATCAATTCATAAAACATATACATACCTTGATTAGTTCCATGACTAAACCAAGAGATCTTCTTAACTAAAGCTTAACTAGCCTAGTTCAATCTCTAAATTCAAGTCTCTATATCCAAACTCTTGAACACTCAACCATGAATATACATAAACACAAGATCATTCACATATCATAACATATTATAAATAGGTTACTTACTTTGAATCCAAGCTAATTACCAAGAACACTCAAAATCATCATCATCTAATTTCCCATCCTAATGCCATAATTATCATAACATATTAACACATATAATTTATATAATAATCAAAGTGTCTAAACTCACCTATAGCCATAACCAAATTCCCTCTTAATTATTATATGATCATTTTATGATCATAACCCAAAATCATTGATTTGTTCTTAATTCATTAATTTACCTTAACCCACATTCTTAAACACCTTAATTCTTGGTTAGAACCACAATTACCTAACCCCCCCTAATATGTGGGTATATGAACCTCAATTCTTAAATTACTAAATTAACTAGGATTAGGGATCACATACATGTAAGGATTATTACTATGGCTTCTATTCTTGTACAAACACCTTAATTCACCAAATTAATCATCAAGTGGCCTTGTCTTCACTATCTTTTTCCTTCCTTGGGTCGACACACACATAACACCTGTTTTTCTCTTGGAATCTAATATAAGGTTTATCAAATTAAACTAATCACATTCCATGGCAACAAAGTGAGTTTTAAATAAATATATATGAAGAATATAAAGAACAAGTTTAAAACACACAAAAGTACTTTTCAACGTATAGGTTCTTATTAGAATTAAATAAAAAATCTATGACACACTTTGCTTGCGAAATAGCAAGGTGGTTGAATGGAAATTAGGGTGTTATCTCCTTCGAACTTATTCTCTAACCAAAGTTATGAGAAATAAGAAAACAAACTATTCAACTAGAATTGAAGCTTCAGCTTCAGTAGTTTCTATTTAGTTTGTTTGATAGATAAATGAACTCTTTAATGTGTTTCACATTAATTAGAAGAGATAACATTTACTCTGGGAATTCCTTCCTTTTATAGGCAAAGGGATTAGGGTTTACAAGTTAACCTAGTACGCAGGTCATGCATCCAATGGGTGGTTGAGATACCATTTAATGCAGATGTGCTCTAAAGTACCGGGTATAGTCCTTTAAGGAAAGTTGTTGTACTTCTATACCAACTTTAGAAGCACCTTTTCCCAAGGAGATTGTTTTATTCCTTTTGACATAAAGCAATATTTTTACCGCCTTGTAAACCTTCTGGAAGTAAAATAACATGTTTCAACTTCTGTTAAAGAAATACACTACGCTCTACTTGGAATTGTCAACCAAGCTGAACTGAAGCTCTTTCCAAAGAACTTCTTCAGTTTATGTACCGCTGCATAAACTAAAGTGAAGATACTTCCCAATCTTTTAAGGACCTGAAGAGCTGACGCTGAAGAACCTTCAGTGACTCAAACTAAAAGACTTCAGCCTGAGTAATACTTAGGGGATTTTATGTTTAAATCTACTGAAAGACTGAAGGGCTCAGGAACTAAACCCACCAATCTCCCCCTATTTGAATATACAAATAGCCTAAGTTTAAATCAGTTGTAAGTGAGCAAAACAACTTCTTCTTACACAACTGATATAAATTAAATAACATAACTAAGAATCACTTCTATTAACTTTCATTATATTACAATTACAAAAGATAAAGTCAATACAAAAGATTATTTTCATTATATTACATTTGATGTTCTTGTTGCTCAATGAATCTCTTCTTCATGTTGAACTGATGACTTGTTTTTTTTGTTGAGTTGGATGGTCTGTTGAGTCATCAGTTCTTTTCCTTTTCTTGTTAGCTAAATCATTTAGCTCATTAAGAGGATCTTGTTCTTTGAGGGGTTTGTTTAAGTCAATCTTTAGTTCTTTTTCAATTTGATCAAGATATTCCATTCTTATTTTTATTAACCCATAGATGGTTTTCCATCCTTTTTCTTTTCTATCAGGACAAGCTTGTACTACCTCTCTCCATTCAACCAGATGTAGGTCACTGACTTTGAAATTTGAAATGACTTCAATTGTTCCATCTTCCCTATATACTTTCAGTGAGATAGGGACCTTTTATGTGTAAACATCACAGTTTGTGATCTTAAATCTTTTTCTTCTTTTCAGCATCTTGTCACAGTATTTATCATAAAGTAACTTCTTGTTGTAGTACTGTGTCACAACATCTATGCCTAAGAGATAAACAAGTTCATCGTGCAGGTTTGGTTCAACATTCTTTGTAGTTGGATTGGTGTTCTTCTCCCCCTCAGCAGGAGAAGCAGTTGCTTGGCCTGCTGAAGGAACATCCATGGTTGTAGCTCCTGATGTATTTTCCACCATTGTGGCAAACCTGTTCAAGGTTTCAGTAACCTTGTTCAATAGACTTGGAAGAGAATCCAAAGTCTGTAGCTTTTTTTGAACTAAAGAAATTTGACTTGGTAAATCAAGAAACTTATTTGGAAGTTCCCATTGAATATTCTTTAATTCAGCAACCTGGGAGGTAAGCCTGGAGATAGTGGAAGTAAAGGTCTCCAGTTTTGTTAGGATTTCTTTTAAGTCCCCAGGTAGCTCAAGTTCCATGTCTCTAACATGCTTCTTTAGCTCTTTAATGTATCCAGATAATTCAGTGAATTTTGAGGGGAGCTCTTTCAGTTCAGTTGGTAAGCAGCTAGCAAAGACATGAGGCTTAGAGTTTAGATAATTCAGGTTTCAAAGAGGATACCAACAATTCAGTAAGTTGGTTGATATCTGGGTATGAGGGCCTAGCTTTTAGTGAAGCAACTTCTTCTTTAGCTTTTGCCTTTTGTTGTTCCAGCTTCTCCTTCTAAGACTGAAGTAAGTGAACCTGCGCCATTAACTCTTAAGTTTAAGCTGATTTAGGAGATGGAGGATGAGGGACTAAAGTGTCTTCAGGTATATCATGAGAGGTAGCATGAGTGTCTTCCTTTTTTTTAGTTTCCTCCTCTTCACTCTCATCTGAAACAATGATAGGCTCATCTTATGGGGAGTCAGGAGTGAAGAAGGCAGATCTTGTGTGTTTCATGAGATCTGATAAATCCTCCAACTTTATTTTCTTTGAAATTTCATCAACTCTGGACTCTTTATGTATACCTGAATCAGTGTGGGCAGTTTTTAACCTATCTCCAGCAGATTTGGTTTGATCTACAAGAACACTTGGATTAGTCCCTATAAATATGTGATCAATTTAATATTTTTTGATTCCTTCATTCATACCCTGTTAGGAAGGTATGGAATCATTAGGAGCATAATTTCTAGGATCAATTTTAGCTGTGGAATTTGCTGAAGCATCATGTCCTGATGCAGACTCATAGTGCAAATGAAAGAAGCTGAATAAACAAGTTCAATAAGAATTAAATGCAGACATACCACTACTGAGTTGAGGGTGGGCTCCTTCTTCCCTGGTGGCCCCTAAAGATGTTGGGCTACCAGCTGCTTGTTGTGCCTCTTTATGCATTTCACCAACCACTGGTGTAGGAGGTAAAGGATGGCTTAGGCTTTTGTCCTTGGCCAAACTAGACTAAGTTTCTTTTTTTGATTGGCCAGTTTTAGATTTGGATGCCTCAGTCTTGGACTCAGATGTGTGTTTTGAAGATTGTTTTCTTCTGAGTCTACTTTTAGCTCCAAGATTTTTGCCTTGGGGAACCTCCTCAGTTTGTGAGGAAGGTTTTGGAGCTTTGGATTCCACCAGCACATCTAAATTATAGATGGCCTTCATGTGGTCAATGAAGGAAGGTCCTTTAGTTAAGTTTGGTTTAAGTGCCCAGTTATGAACACTGAAGACCTGAGTGGGGTTTATGGTGAGCTCTTCATTATCATATTTAGGCATCATGTATTCCAGTAGATATGATATAAACCTAGGATAGGGAACAACCTTTTCCCTAGTTTTCTTGTTTATCTTGTGAATTATATCCTCACATATTATCTTAGCATAATCTACCTTTACCCCATTGGCCAGACTATACAAGATGGTGGCATCCTTGTTGGATATTTGATCCATGCCACCTCTTTTCCCACCTAAACACTGAATGATTTAACCCATTAGTAGCCTCTACCTAGAAGGAAGAAAACTTTTTTTTTGAGAGTTCCTTTGCCTCGATCTCTCCACTAACCTATTATTGCAAACCATGGTCTCACTATTGTTATGGAGGGTGGGGGAACATACATACTTAAGTGAGGTACGTAATGAGTCGTACGTGCATTTCTAAAGGTGTTGATACCTATGTCTCCTATAATTCCACCTATAGGAGTGGATACCCAAATCTTAGAGTCATCTAAGGTCTTTGTAGTGTACCAAAATTCACATAGGTACTATTTGTATAGAGTTAGGGCCTTTGTAAATGCTTCCCTTAGACAGTATTTGGAAATGAAGTTTAACACAAGCTCAAAGTATTTTGAATTTGAGTGTGAGGGATATAGTAGTGCAACTTCGTTATTGGTGGTGAAAGAAATTTCATCAAAGGGGAACTCAACCTGACTAGCAGGTAAGAAAGGATTTGGGCTTTTGGGTTTGTCAAGAGTGACAGGTTCTTCTTTAGGAGTGATTTCTGGTGATGAGGGGTTTTGTGAGGATGATTCTGTCATTTTGGATGGTTAGGGCTTTGAAGATTTGATCTGGTTTGAGGTGTGTGTTTTGTTTGTTCTTGATGAATTTGTGAGAATGAGTTGTTGATTGGTTTGTTGTTATTTATATGATTGATGAACTTATAAATTTTTCTTTGAGAAATTGTAATTATCTTTTGAGGTTACGAAGTTATGGGAATGTTTAGGGTTTGTTTTCAACATGTGTGCTAAACTTTGTATTTAATGAAAGTCAGCATAGCATGCATCTAACACCTAGAACAGTGAACAACCGTCTATTCAAATGCAAAAGTAAGTGAGAGAAAGATGATAAGGCATTCTAACTTTTGGACATCTTCTTTTAATATATTTTAATTAAACAACTTCTTTGGAAAGGAAATTATTTTGATAAAATAATATTACTTTTGAAAAACACATTTGTTTTAAAGCTGACCTTGAGATTAATGTTTGAAAAAGTTAGACTATGTTCAGGTTTGGTGTTATGTCATGCTGAAATGATTATTGTAATCTTCATCATCATCAATCTTCCAGCGAAGGCGACAAAACCACAAATGCTTATGCAAATCCATGAATGAGACATATGTGATTGCTCAGTTACTTCACTTGAGAGATAACTGAAGATTTAGAAAAAATTATTTTTTAAAACTAAACTGAAGAAAATAACTAGTTTTGTTCAGTTCTTGACTTAACCAATATCTGTGCTCCAGTGAAGGCGACAAAACCACACATGCTCATACAAATCCATGAATGAGACATATATGATTGCTCAGTTACTTTACTTAAGCAAGCTAAAGGTTGCATACAAAAACTAAACTGACGTTTAACATGAAAGTTTGTTCAGTTTTGGATGAAAGCGCTGAAGCTTCAGTTTTCTTCAGTCAGTACTAAAGCTTCAGGTTTTGAATCAATGTTCAGCATACCTAGTTCAACAATCAATCTTTTGAAAGTTGGCCCATCTAGATGCTTGGTGAAGATATCAGCAAGTTGATATTGATTAGGAATGAAATGTAATTCAATGCCCCCTTTTAGAATATGATCTCGGATAAAATGATATCTGATATCAATATGCTTTGTTCTTGAGTGCAGAACTGGATTGTTTGAAATTGCAATAGCACTTGTGTTATCACAAAATATGGGTACCTTTTTATAAATGATATCATAGTCAGTGAGTTGACTCTTCATCTATAATTTGTTGGTACAACATCCAACAACAGCTACATATTCAGCTTCGGCTGATGACATAGCTATATATTACTGCTTTTTATCACTCCAGCATACCAGTTTGCCTCCTAGCAACTGACAAGCAACTGGCGTGCTTTTCCTATCCATGTTGCATCCAGCATAGTTAGAGTCTGAGTATCCTTTTAGGTCAAAACCTAAACATTTTGGATACTACAGACCAATACTGGGAGTACCTTTTATGTACCTAAAAATTCTCTTAATAGCAATAAGGTGGGATTCCTTAGGATTTGCTTGATATCTTACACAAAGATAAGTTGAGAATTGAATGTTAGGTCTGCTTGTAGTTAGATACATTAGTGATCCAATCATACCTCTATATTGAGTCTCATTTACAGCTTTGCCACTGAGATCAGGTCCTAAGTTGTTAGGGGGTACCATTGGAGTTTTCACTGATGAACCATTTATGTCATACTTTTTCAGCAGATCCTTGACATATTTTTCTTGGTTGATTGAGATGCCTCTTTTGGATTATTTAATTTGAAATCCAAGGATATAGGTAAGGACACCCATCATGCTCAATTCATATCTTTGAGTCATCAGTTTAGCAAACTATTTGCATAATTTTGTGTTGGTAGACCCAAAGATAATGTCATCAACGTAGATTTGAACCAGAATCATATTAGTTTGAGTTTTATAGACAAATAATGTGTTATCTATCTTACCTCTTACAAACTTGTGTTCAGTGAGAAAGGTTGAGAGAGTTTCATACCATGCTCTTGGAGCTTGTTTAAGTCCGTAAAGGGCTTTGTCCAATTTGCATACATGGTTTGGGAACTCATTGCTCTCAAAACCTAGAGGTTGTTTGACATAAACTTCTTTTTTTAGTTTACCATTGAGGAATGCACTTTTGACATCCATTTGATAAACAATAAAGTTCATGTATGTGGCAAAGGCAAGAAAGATTCTGATTGCTTCAAGTCTTGCAACTGGAGCAAAGGTCTCATCATAATATATGCCTTCTTGCTGATTGTAGCCTTGAGCTACAATTCTTACCTTGTTTTTTTATGACAATTCCATTTTCATCTCTTTTGTTCCTGAATACCCATTTTGAGCCAATTATGGTTTTACCATAAGGTGCAAGAACTAATGTCCAGACTTTGTTTCTAGCGAATTGGTTTAGTTCATCTTGTATGACATCAACCCATCCCGGATGCTTTAGTTCTTTAAAGACCTTTTTAGGTTCTTTTTCAAAAAGAAAGTCTATAAAGAGACATTCATGAGCTGAGGCAACACTAAGTTCTTTGGCCATGGCTCTTGTGAGCATTCTAGCCCCTGGATTACCAATGATATTGACCAGCTTAATGTGTTTATCCTGAGACCATCTGTCTTGAGAAACTTGAGTAACCACTGATGGAATGGGTAAGGGGGGATTTAGGATTGGAATTATATCTTGTACTAAAGTGTCCTCTACTCTTGGAGAGGATGAGTGTTCAGAGATCTGAATGTCTTCAGTATTTGGGAGATTATCAATGATTTTTTCCTCATTGGCATGATTGGAATGTTTAGAATGATCATCAATTAAGATTTCATCATTTTGAACAGATTGATCATTTTTATCATTGTGATCATTTTGACCATTTTGGTCAGATGAAACTTTAGTTTCAAGAACAACTAGTTTAGGACATTCATAGGGTTCTATGAAGGACACATCATTGCTGTTTGTTTGATACATTTAAGAAGGCTCATAAGGATGAAGATATTCATCAGATGGATATCTTTCATTTTTAGCAATGTTGATGTTGTCAACTGAAGGTTTTGAGAATTTGATAGCATCAGGGATTTCATCAAATGTGATGTGATAGGTTTCTTCAGTTTGTTGTCTTCTTGTGTTGAATACTATGAAGGCCTTAGAAACTAGTGAGTATCTAAGAAGATAACCATTATTAGTTTTTTCATCAAACTTTCCTATGTGATCTTTATGATTATGGATGTAAACTGGACATCCAAAGACATGAAGAAAGTTAATGTTTGGGATTCTCTTACAAAAAATTTCATAAGGAGTTTTAAGATGTCTTTTCATAATGGTGGATATGTTTTCTGTGTAGCATGCAGTGGCTACAGCTTTAGTCCAGTATTGTTTTGAGAAGACAAATCCTGAAAGCATTGTTCTTGCAGCTTCTTTGAGGTTCTATTTTTCCTTTCAGCAACACCATTTTGTTCAGGTGTGTAGGGAGAGGAAAAGTTTTTAGAAATCCCTTTTTCATCATAGAAGTTGACAAGAATGCTATTCCTGAATTTAGTACCATTGTCAGTTCTGAGTTGTTTGACTTTGATGTCATTTTGATTTTCAACTCTTTTGATGAAGGACATGATGGTTTTAGGTGCTTGACTTTTCTTCTTCAAGATGTATACCCAGGTGTACCTTGAGTACTCATCAACAATGACAAGGGTGTACTTTTCATGGTTAATGGACCTAGGAGTTACAGGTCTAAATAAATCCATGTGAAGAAGATGAAGACATTTCTTGATAGAAGATGTATGTTTTGTTTTGAAGTTGGCCCTATGATGCTTTCCCTTCTCACATGATGAAAATGGTTTGTCCTTTGAGTAGACAAGTGAGGGAAGACCAATAACAAGATTTTGTTTTGCCAATCTGTTGATTGTTTTAAAGTTTAGATAAGCAAGTCTTTTATGCCAAAGCCAGTTGAGATTTTTAGAAGCTTTGGCAAAGAAAAAAGATTCTTGAGTAGAAGATATCATGTCAATAACATATACATCTCTTACTCTTGGAGCAATTATTACAACTTCTTTGTTGGAGTTGAAGATTGTTCCTCTTTTCTCATCAAACTAAACAATATACTTAGCATCACAGAGTTGACTGATGCTAATTAGATTGTACATAAGACCATTTACAAATGCTACTTTAGTGAAAACTATACCATTACATTTGATAGAGCCATAACCTTCTGTTGTGCATGTAGAGTCATTTCCAAACACCACTTTAGGTCTTGGTTGTTCCACATATTTGTATAGGTAACTCTTGACACCAGTCATATTCCTTGAGCATCCACTGTCCAGGTACCAGATGAGCTTCCTGATGTCACACTTTCTCATGGAGATTTTCACCCATTCACCATTTTTGGCAACTTCCTTACTGATAGCATCATTTTCTTCAGCAAGTGTCATAAGTACTTTAACCTCCACCATCTCATTTTCATCTGATGACACTTATTCTTTATCCCATTCATAGGCTTTAATTCAGAGATGAGACCTTTGTTCTTAACAGTTGCGGCTTTGGAAGCAGAAGCACTTGAACTTAAGAGAGCCAGTTTAGCCTTGACTTTGTTGTATTTAGTTTCAAAGTCCTTGGTAGGCCTTAGTTCTGGTTGGTGCTCAGAGGAACTAGGGAGTTTTGGTTGAAAGGGTGATTGATATGAGGGAACTGAAGTTTTTGACCAGCAGCCTCTTGCAAAATGACCTTTCTTGCCACATTTGTGGCATTCAGTTTGGTCAGTTGCTTTTGCATTGCTGAACCTTTGAGTACCCTTTTTGAAGAATCTTTTAGACCTTATTAAAAGAGCTCTTGCTTGATATTCTTCTTCTAGGTCATTCGGGTACTCATGACTGCTTCTTGTATCCTCTTCATCATCAGGACTATCTTGAAAGTCCTGGACAATAGAGGTAGAGATGAAGGCGGTTGATAAAGGTGTTGCAGAGACAAGAGATTTTCTCTTCTCAGTCTTATAAATACTGTCTATTAGGTTTTCTTCATATTTGAGTTTACTATATAGAGAAGCAAACTCAGAATCTTTCACATGATTTGTGTTTCTGAGACTTTGGCAGAAACTTAGCCACTTCTTTGGTAACCCATTTATAAAACTGGTATTTATTTCAAGCTTTGAAAGTTTGATGCCATCATTTACTAACTCATTCATCAAAGCTTTGTATCTGGTGAAAGTTTGTGTTAGAGATTCACCTTCTTTGAAATTAAAGGTGTTATAGCATAACTTCAGGTCTATGACCCTACTTTCTTTCACATCAGAGGGGCCCTCATGATACAGCATCAAGTCATCCCAAGTTAATTTAGCTGTTAAGCAGTTTATGACAGAATTCATTTGGTCATCTGGAAGGACAACCATGATGAGACTTTTGAGTCGCTGATCTAAGTTAGCAGCCTTTCTCTCATCTCCAGTCCATTGTCCTTCTGGCTTCCTTTGACCAGCTGTCATGGGGATAAAAGGACCATTTTTGATGATATTTTTAAATTAAGGTTCAATACCAAGGATGTGGCACATGAACTTCTTTTTCTAGTTGGTGAAATTTTCCACCTCTAGTATAGGAGCGACATTTAACTGGCCACCCCTATATTCAAGAGTCTGTGGTACTTCTACTGTTGCCATTTAAATTGGATCTTGATTTTAAAAATCTTTGAGCCTTTTTATATATCTTTTGAAAGGGATTTTATAAACCAGAAGGCTCTGATACCACTTGTTGGTCCCTTGGAATCTGATATAAGGTTTATCAAATTAAACAAATCACATTCCATGGCAACAAAGTGAGTTTTAAACAAATATATATGAAGAATAGAAAGAAAAAGTTTAAAACACACAGAAGTACTTTTCAACGTATAGGTTCTTATTAGAATCAAATAAAGAATCTATGACACACCTTGCTTGCGGAATAGCAAGGTGGTTGAATGACAATTAGGATGTTTTCTCCTTCGAACTTATTCTCTAACCAAAGTTATGAGAAATAAGAAAACAAACTATTTGACTAGAACTAAAGTTTCAGCTTTAGCAATTTCTATTCAGTTTGTTTGAGAGATAAATGAACTCTTCAATGTGTTTCACATTAATTGGAAGAGATAACATTTACTCTAGGAATCCCTTTCCTTTTATAGGCAAAGGGATTAGGGTTTACAAGTTAACCTAGTATGCGTGTCATGCATCCAATGGGTGGTTGAGATACCATTTAATGCAGACGTGCTCTAAAGTATCAGGTACAGTCCTTTAAGGAAAGTTGTACTTCTATACCAACTTTAGAATCACCAAGGAGATTGCTTTATTCCTTTTGACATAAAGCAATCTTTTTCCTGCCTTGTAAATTTTCTAGAAGTGCAATAACACGTTTCAACTTCTGTTAAGGAGATAGACTAAACTCAGCTTCGAATTGTCAACAAAGCTGAACTAAAGCTCTTTCCAAAGACCTTCTTCAGTTTTTGTACCGCTGCATAAACTGAAGTGAAGATACTTCCCAATCTTATAAGGACCTGAAGAGCTGACGCTAAAGAACCTTCAGTGACTCAAACTGAAAGACTTCAGCTTGAGTAATACTTAGGGGATTTTATATTTAAATCTACTAAAAGACTGAAGGGCTCAGGACCTGAACCCAACAACACCACACATGTCTAGAAAATTATGGAAACTCCAAGGAATTATCTAGTTAGTTGGTACAAGTTTGGCTATTTGACACATATGGTCCCTTAAGTTCCTTTCCTTCATATTTGGCCACATTAACTTATATAACTTATTTACCACTTGACAACTTTAGTTCCTTAAGTCCATTCCTTTCAATATTGTGACACACAATATTTTCTAAACCATTTACATATTATTAATACTTATAGCTTGACTACCGGGTTTGACTTACCAATCACATAACACATTCAAACTTATACAGTCATAGTCAAACTCATTCTATAGCATTATCGTAATAAAATACCTAAAAATCGGTTTTGGGGTGTTACAAATCTGTCCCTCTTATTTAGATTTCGTCCTTGAAGTCTCATTGACTTAACGCTTGCGATCATTCACAAAATTTTCAACATCATTAAATAACGTTTTATATGACTTAAAGTCATTTACCGAACAATCTTGGATACTAACATGTATCATTTAGAATTTTCATAAAATTACTTATCTCAAAAGTCGGTAATCCCTTACCAATTTCTAACAAGTACCATCTAAATGGCACTAATAATTCCAACTCTATCATTTCTTAGGCAACTTTCTTTTAAATTTTCAAAATTACCTACCTGCTTATCTTCTCAACTTAATACACGAACTTCATTCTCGACATATAACTTAAGTTTTAACGCATAACCTTAATGCCATTAAAACCTTCCATTCACGTCTACTCTCATTTCTTACGACATCTAACTCAGTTTAGTTCTCATTTTTATTTATTTACCCGTACTCATGCCATGCCGGATACACATAAGCCTACTCATTTACAAATTGTTATTTATATAAAAAGTCGCCCCAATCTATGTAAATAAGGAATTATAAATTCATGGTTAGGTGAATTAGAATTTCTTTATTTAAATGAAGAGGCGTCCCAATATATTTAAATAAGGAGATTATAAATCATCCTATTTATACATTTCTGACACAACACTCATACTCATGTATACTTTCATTACTTTTTGTTAACATAAAATATTCACTAACTAGTAACGATCTAGAGGTCGGGGAGGAAATAAAGGAATCGAGCCATATTATTAAGATAGAGAGAAAAGGATAGAGAGGAGAAGATGTGTGTGTTTTCTAGAGAGAGAAACACACACACTTTTTGTTACAAATGATTTTCTCACCCTCCTATGGAAGTATAGGAGGGTATATATGATCCTAGATATGCCTACTATCATCTAATGACACTATTAGTCCTTGTGTATCCGACTATATGTAAACTAATGTAATTTCGTATAAGTATTCATATTTTAAGGTTAACAATCTTCCCCCAATATGTAGACATACAAAATTACATACAAAGTTCCTAACAAGTACAAGTACAACAAAAATAATGTCTTCCAAAGCTCTTCTAATGATGAAGATGTCTTCTGCGTCCTTTGGTCTTGATACTTTTACTCCAGCTTAGGTCTTTAGTGTCTTCACTTATTAAGGAACCATTGTAGTATGCATGAGTTGGATTAACTTTCCCCTAATCCATGCAGCATGTCTTGAAAAGCTTTCTTCATAGACTTATTTTTGGCAAAGTTTTTAAATCAACTTCCCCTCAAACCAACATCCCTATCTTGAGCAGATTCTGAAACTGTTATTTATCTTAAACAATCTTCTATATTTTTCTTTAACGTACACAGCAGAATATTTTTAGAAGAAGAAGTAGACCACATCAAATACTACTACTACTTGTCATTTGGTCTTGGTGATTATTCGTTCGGGGATACTTGTAAGAAATCAACAACAATTCTTCTCACGTATACAGAATACTTCACCTCTAACCATACTAAGTGAAGTAGAATACACTACTCCCCCTGGAAGTTGTGCAAAGTACATGTTGCATGAATCTTCAAAACCAATAGTTTATATGCCCATAGCCCTTCTTTATTGACTCAAAAAACTACACCACATACACGATTTTTCCCTATGATGGTTGCAAACTCTCAGAATCATCCTTGTCGTATATGTTCATATACTCGAGAAGTTTATGTCATAAGCATAAATCTTAAAAGGTTATGAACGTCATTGAAGAACTTTGAAAAATTGAATAGCACAATAATATCCCGTGAGAATTGCTTATTACATCTCAACCTTTTAAACTATTTGGCTAACTTACCAACCTCGTATTTTGTCGGCTATTACTGATGACCACTGAAGGAGACAACCCGATATTCCAAACTTGAAACTGAAGTCCCCAAATTTGTTACTTAGGCTTGTACTATTGTTGATTAAAGAAGGATGCAGAAGCAAATTTCTTAGTACCCTATACCCCAATCACAAAGTATAAGAAGTACAACACCTCTTGAAACTATCCACATCTGCAACTACGTGTGACACTGACTACTACAATGTAACTCCTTTAAGTGATAGCTAACCAGGTATTCAACCAACCACCCTGACTACTGGAAACTAGATAATCCAAGTCTCAATCATAAGCTTTATAAGTTTAAGCAAGTCATCAATCTATAGAGGAGGTTTACAGAAAAGGGGTAGAAAGTAGAATGAAGTCTCGATGATGAAATAAGTAGACGCCTTCATGAAATCCCACTTCAGCTTCAAATAATAAATGCCATACAAAAACCCCATAGTCATCTGTCATTAAATACCAATACTAACCGTTTTTACATGTTAGTGAATCTTGTATGTAGGATCATTTTAGCATTAAGTGTTGTGTTTACTTTGGTGTTTTGATGGAAGGTTGTTAAACTAGGAAATATGTTGTAATGAATTGACGTTAACGGATGAACATTGTCTAGATAACGTTTTCATTAAAGTATAATCATAAAATAAGGACTAGTGGTGTAAAAGAATTTAACTTTTAAGGGTAAATGATCAAACCTTAGAATTTTCAAGTCAAACCTCATAAGTTGACTAAGTCAAATAGCATGTGTTGAGGTCAAACTGCATAAGCTGACTAAGTTAAAATGCATAAATTAACTAAGTCAAACTGCATAAATTGACTAAGTCAA